>CAUYQG010087242.1:0-13848 GCA_963574415.1 Tarsius wallacei
CTGAGATACCACCTAACTCCAGTCAGAATGGCAATTATCAATAACTCAAAAAATAACAGTTGCTGGAGAGGATGTGGTGAAAAGGGAACACTTCTACACTGTTGGTGGGAGTGTAAACTAGTGCAACCTCTGTGGAAAACAGTGTGGCAATTCCTAAAAGCTCTAAATATCGACCTGCCATATGACCCCACAATCCCCCTACTGGGATTATACCTTATACACTCTATAAAAAAGATACCTACACACGTATGTTTATCGCAGCATTGTTCACAATAGCAAGAACCTGGAAGCAACCATGCTGTCCATTAAAAAAGGACTGGATTAAAAAAAATGTGGTACATATACACGATGGAATACTACGCAGCCATAAAAATGAACAAAATCATGAATTTCGCAGCAACCTGGATGGAACTAGAATCTATAATACTGAGTGACCTCTCACAGAAACAACGATCTGAGTATCGCATGTTCTCACTCATATAGTGGACCTTGAACATCCATCGTAATACTATAAGAAAAAGACTGACAGTTGTGGGAATCTATGGGGGTGGGGAAGGGAGGTGGAATTAACGGTAGCAATATCTGCCTGGTGGCGGGGAAACACCCCTTATCAACAAGGGTGCCTGAACGAAGTATATTTGTATACCTAACCCTTAACTGTACCCCACAATATTAAAATAAAAAATATTGATATAAAAAAAGTCATTTCACAGTGATAATAGGGTCAATGTATCAAGAATAAAAACCCTGCACATTTATTCACAGAGCTACAAAATATGAAGCAAAAAACTGACAGAATGGCAACAAGAAATAAACAAATCTAGAGTCGTAATTGTAGATTTCAGCACCCCTCTCGGTAACTGATAGATCAAGGAGGCAGAAAAATCAGTAAGAATACAGAAGATTTGAACGGCACCATCAACCAAATTGACTTAATAAATATTTATGGAGCACTTTACCCAACAGCAATAGGCTACCCATCCTTTTCAGACATACGTGGAACCTTTACCAAGACAGACCATATTCTAAGCCATTAAAAAGTCACAATAAATTCTAAAGGAGTCAGGCATACATGGAACATTTACCAAGACAGACCGTATTCTCTGACCACAATGGAATTAAACAGAAAATCAATAATAGAAAGATCTCCAAAAAATCCCCAAATATTTGGAAGCTAAATTATACATATCTATATAACCGGTAGGTCAGGAAAATAAAACAAAAGGGAAATTAGAAAATATCTTGAACATAATGAAAATAACAACATGACAGATTACTATTTGTGGGATTCTGCTAAAGCAGCTGTTAGGGTGACATTTACAGGATTAAATAACTTATTAGCAAAAAAAAAGTCTCAAATCAATGTTCTCAGCTTCTACCTTAAGTAACTAGACGAAGAAGAGGAAATTAAATCCAAAGTAAGAAGAAGAATTAATACAGACTAAAGAGAAATCAATTAAAAGAGGAAAAAGAAAAACAGTAGAGGAAAAATCAGTAAAACCAAAAGTTAGTTCTTTAAGCAGATTAATAAAATTGATAAACTTCTATCCAGACTAAGAAAAAAAGAGAAATTATAGAAACATATTAATGCAATAATAGTAATGATGATGAATTTACTATACACCCATTATAATAACTAAGCCTCAAAAGGCTGACCATAAAGAATATTGGAATTCAACAGAATTCAACACTGCTTCCAGGAATAGGAAGTAGTATGGCCACTTTGGCAGTTTCTTAAGAGATTAAGAGATTAAGCATATGCCTACTATATGATCTAGTTATTCCACTCATAGGAATTTCCTCAGGAGAAATGAAAGCACACATCCTCACAAAGATCAATATGCAAAGTCCATGGCAGCTTTATTTGTAATGACCCCAAACTGGAAACATCCCCCATGTTCATTAAGAGGTGAATGGATAATCAGCTGTAGTCTATCCATGCAAATAGTATACTACTCAGCAACTAAATGGAATGAACTGTTGACACATGCTACAACATGTAAGACTCTCAAACTAATTAAATTGAATAAAAAAAGCCAGATCCCCCCAAAAGCATATGCTGTATAAATTCCATGTATAGAAAATTATGAAAAATGAAAACTAACCTACAGCGACAGAAAGAAGGCTAGTGATTGCCTAATGGAAAGGAATGAGGAGGGGGTCAGGAGGGACAGATTGCAAAGAAACATGAAGGTGCTTTTGAAGATGATGGATGGGTTCATTTCTGGTGATGGCTCCACAGGGTTATATGCAAGTGGAAACTTATCAAACTGTACACTTAAAATATGTGAAATTCACTGTATGTCGATTATGCCTCAACTAAGCTGTCTTTAACGTTCATTGGAAAATATAAATAAATACATAAATACAGTAAATTAAAAGTTTGGGATTTGGGTTTTTTTTGTTTTTTGTTTTGAAGTGAGGTCTCACTTTGTCACCCAGGCTGGAGTGCAGTGGCACAATCATGGCTCACTGCAGTTTCAAATTCCCGGGCTCCAGAGATCCTCCCATTTCAGTCTCCCGAGTAGCTGGGACTGCAGGCACATGCCACCACACCCAGCTAATTATTTCTACTTTTTTGTAGAGATGAGGTCCTATGTTCCCCAGATTAGTCTCAAACATCTAGGCTCAAGCAATCCTCCCACTTCTCCCAAAATGCTGGAATTACAGGAGTGAGCCACCACGCCCAGTCAATTTTTTAAAATTGTTTACCAGTTATTCACACCAATCAAGATAGGAGACACTAGTTTATTTGGGGCTTCGTAGAAACATCAATGAAGATGAAGATAATTCTCTTGAATTTATGTTATTATGTCTAAAGTTGATCTAAAATATACTAAATGAGTTTTTAATGTAAACTCATTTAAAAAAACAAGATCATTATGTTTTCAACAAATTACTTACAATAAAAAATCAATTTGGGGCTTGCTCTCACCCAATATCGATAATATTATATCTGTGATAATTCTAGTTTTGAGAGTCACTATTCACAGTGAAAATTTTGATTCACTTTGGCCTCACTTTTTACACAGTCATATGAGAAAACATCTGTGTACCTTAAGATCTTTCTACTTGTGGTTCAGACTGAATAAGACGGAGAATTCTGATTACTTATAACCAACCCCTGCGGAAGCAATGGTCCCACTGTGGTAAAAGTGTTCATTGGGAAACTGCACCCAATAAATGTTACAGACCTAGCTTGTTTCAGCCACAGTTGCAATTCCACTCTGAAATTTGGTGTGTAAAAAGTGGCAAAAGATCAGGTTGCTGGAGAGAGGAATAAAGTAAGGTACATTGATTCTAAGATTTTTATTTCAAACAAAATGAAAAATTGCATGAGACTCTTTATATTATTCTGGGAATCCTGCCTACTTTCCTATAGATAAAAATAAATCCCTCTTCCAGCCTTGAATCTTTCCATTTATGTAGAGTCTATACCTTCAACAAAATATGTCTAAAGCGAAGTAATTAGACCATGTACCATCTCAACATGCAAAGTTTTTGAAATACGTAATACACTTAAACAAATTCAGGCTGATGTTGCCAAATGCCTCATGGAACATTACCAAGACTAAGTCCTCACTTGATCTGTTACCTGGTACCTTCTATGTTTATACATATCTTAATATATATCAACATTTAATATCTTGTACTGTTATTTATCAATAGTCTTTGCTTCAAAAAATTTCAAAACTGTCACAAAAACTATGTTGGCAATATGTGTTTTTGCAGATTTGCTTGGTTGCATAAAGGTACTGTTTCACTTACTCTGCGTGTGTGTTATTCTCTCTCTTTACCTCCAAACACTGAAATAGAAACAGTATTGTGAGAAAGGGCACAAAAGCTTGGAAAGCAGAGGACCTGGGTCCAGCCCAGCCTCACAACACATCAGCCTCAGCCCTGGACAATGGCCCTAGCCTCTTTCTGTCTACTTCTTCAAACTGCATATAAGAGTTATTTTCATGGGTATATTGTAAGGAGTGATCAAGGTAATTAGGGAATAATCCTCCTACAGCCCGGCACATAGTGAGCAGTCAAAAAACAAACAAAAAAAACCAGAGTGACCTTTGAGTTGCAAAAATATTTAGGGCAGGGCCCACCCAGTGTTATAAATACCTTATTACATAGCAACATAACTGCAGTGCAACCTAACAGTAGTGAAAATTATTATTTAACCAAAAGAATATTTCTTAGGCAAAGAAGGCCTAAACAGAATAATATAAAGTGAAAAGATCTAATTTAAATTCCAACTTTGGCATGATAATTAAATAACCAATTCTGGTTGGTCATTTTATTCTAACAGACCAATTTATGGTCTGTAAATTGGACATGACGTCCACGTAGTAGATGCCCGCTGAATGTGTGCTGAGAGGTTAATTCAAAGATGGTGTCTACAACAGTGATTTCAATACTTTTATCTGAATGATAATATAAAGTCCCTTTCAATTTGAGGAAAAGTCAAAATGGGGTGAGACTTCTCACTACAGAAGTCACTATTGCCCATGTATTTTTCTATAATGATGAAGAGATGGAGCAAATGTGGCTCTACAGGGCGTTTACTGCATTAGAACTTGAACTGCAGGGTTTAATGCTGACAAGAATTCTACCTCCCTCCCCACTCCAGGTCTACTTCAGTAAGACCCCCAATGAGAACCCTATATCCATTCACAGAAAACTAGCGTTGAAAAGCTCCATGTGGTTGACCACTAAAAAGTATCTTGAAGTTAGCTTTTATACATATATATTTTTTTAAAGATGTGGGGTAGAATTTGCTTCTTTTTCCAAGCAAAATGTTATGTCTCTAAAGTTCATAACCCTTTAAAGATTATATTGTTCATTTCACAGGTCTCCTGTTATGGCTGGAGGTCTCTTTGCTGTGGATCGAAAATGGTTTTGGGAATTAGGTGGCTATGATCCAGGCTTAGAAATCTGGGGAGGAGAACAGTATGAAATATCTTTTAAGGTAAGCCCCTAAGACCCTCTTCACACTGTGTCTATGTAATGTTGGCAATTCTGATAGAATATCATCGTGTTGCTTTGTAACCTATGTTGTGAGATGACTTAACAATGATAATAGACATGTCACCTTCTCAGATGAGCTTTCGTAGTTTTGTGAGGTTTTTTAATTTTTTAAATTGATGTACAAGGGGGGACTCCCCAAAACTGGAATTTATATATTAAAAAATTGCATATTTATTCTTACGTGTTTAAACTTCAGTCACCTTCCTAGTACTTTCCATTTGATGCAATACACCTATCAAGACACTTTTACCACTGATCAAAACAATATTTTAGCTTGTCCATTTTGATGTCTTTTAATGCTTCTGCCATTTCTTGTTTCACCTCTTCCACATTGGCAAAATGCTTTTCTTTGAGGGCTTTTTTCATCTGGTGAAACAGACAAAAAATAAAAAGTCACTCAGGGTACCATCTGATGAATAGGGAGGGTAGGGCATGGGCGTCAAGCCATTTTTGGTCAAAAACTGTTGAACACTCAGCGTGATACGGGCGGGTGCATTTGTAAATCAATTATGAAATGGTAAATACGTTGAAGGAATCTCTGAAAAAGAAATTCACTGAAGTGGAATGCAGCTTCTCATAACTCACTGGTACACTGATGCCAATAGGAGTCCTAGAACACTTACCTAGATGGGGAAGTCTGTACTGCAAGAGGCCCGCCCTCCAAAAGATAATTCTGGATTTTGTGGGATCTCCCTCTTATAGTCATTGTACAAATTTTGTGGTACATGTGATATTTTGATGCATGTATAGATGTATACAGTGTGTAATAATCAAAGCAGGGTAATTGGGATATACATCTCCTCAAACATCTTTTTTTTTTTTGCACTGGGAACATTCCAATTCTTCTCTTCTAGCTATTTTGAAATATACTGTAAATTATTGTTAGCTATAATTGCCCTACTGTACTTCAAACACTAGAACTTCTTCCTTCTATTTGACTGTATTTTTGTACCCTTGAGCCAACTTCTCTTCCTGGCCTCTAGTAACCACCATTCCACTTTCTACCTCCATGAGATCGACTTGTTTTGCTCCACACATAAGTGAGAACACAGGTCTTTTGTTTTTCTGTGTCTGGCTTATTCACTTAACAGGATGACCTCCAGTTCCATCCATATTGCTGCAAATGACAGAATTTCATTCCATCTTTATGGCTGAATAATACTATATTGTGTAAATAGACCACATTTTCTTTGTTCCTTATTGTAAATGGTGCTACAAAAAACAAGGATTTACAGATATCTTCTTGATATACTGATTTTCTTTCTTTTGAGTTACAGAGCCAGCAGTGGGATTGCTGGATCATATGGTAGTTCAATTTTAGTTTTTTGGGAAAATTTCATCATTTTCTTCGTAATTGCTGGACTATTTTACATTCCCAGCAACAGTATAGGAGCATTCCCCTTTCTCCACATCCTCAACAGCATTTGTTATTTTGGAATAATAGCCATTTTAACGGGTTGAGATGTAACCTCAGTGTGGTTTTGATTTATCAGTCCCCAATGATTAATGATGTTAAGCATTTTTTTTCATGTACCTGTTGGCCATTTGTATGTTTTCTTTTCAAGTATTTTGCCCACTTTTAAATGTTTTTTTTTTTTTAATTAAGTAGTTTGGATTTTCTTTCTACTCTTGTTATTAATGTCTTGTCAGGTAGATAGTTTGCATGTTTTCTCCCATTCTGTGGGTTGTCTCTTTACTACGTTGTTTCCTTTGCTGTGCTTTTTAGCTTGGTGTACTTTTTATTTATTTTGTTGCCTGTGTTGCTGAGGTCTTACTCCCAAATTCTATGCCCAGACCAATAACATGTAGTGTTTCTCCAATGTTGTGTTGTTGGTTTTTTTTCCTAGTACTTTTCTAGTTTCAGGTCATACATTTAAGTCTTTATTTTGAGTTGATTTTTGTATGTGGTTAAGAATAGGAATCTAGCTTCAATTTTCTGCATGTGGATATTCAGTTTTCCCAAGATCATTTATTGAAGAGACATTTCTTCTCCACTGTATGTTATTGATGCTTTTGTCAAAAATGAGTTGGTTGTAAGCATGTGGATTTATTTCTGGGTTCTCTGGTTTGTTTCACTGATTTATGTGTCTGTTTTTAAACCAATCCCGTACTATCTTGCTTAATATGTCTTTGGAGTACAATTTGAATTCAGGTAGTGTGATGCCTCCAGCTTTGCTCACTTATTCAGAATTGCTTTTGCTATTTGGGATCTTTTATTTTTCCAAATTTTAGGATATTTTCTATTTCTGCAAAGGATGTAATTGGTATTTTGGCAGAAATTGCACTGACTATGTAGATTATTTTGGGTAGAACAGACATTTTAACAATATTAATTCTTCTAATTCACGAGCATGGGGTATCTTCCCATTTTTTGTGTGTGACCTCTTCAATTTCTTTAACCAGTATTGATAGTTTTCCTTGTAGAGACTTTCACTTTTTTAATTAAATTTATTCTTAGGTATTTTTGATCTATTGTAAATGGAATTGCTTTCTTGGTTTATTTTTCATATTGATCTCTGTTATTGTATAGCATTGCTATTGATCTTTGTATGTTGATTTTGTATCCTGCAACTTTACTGACTTCATTTATCAGTTATATGAATTTTTGGATTTTTTAAAATATAAAATCATGTCACCTGCAAACAAAGATGACTTCTTATTATCCAATTTACATTTCCTTTATTTCTTTCTCCTGATTAATTGTTCATGCTAGGACTTTCAGTACTTTGTTGAATAAAAGTGATGTAAGTGGACATTCTGTTCTTTTTCCAAATTTTGTTGGAAAAACTTTCTCATTTTTCTCCTTTCAGTATAATATTACCTGTGGGTTTGTCATATATTATCTTTAACATTTTGGGATATTTTCCTTTTATATTCAATTTGATGAGAATGTTTATTATGAAAGGATGTTAAATTTTATCAAATGTTTTTTCAGCATTTATTAAAATGATCATATGTTTTTTGTCTTTGATTCTGCTTTCAAAATTTGTCTTTGTCTTTGATCTTTGAGAGTTTGATTATACTATATCTAGGTTATTCTTCTTTAAGTTGAATCTGATTAAAGACTTTTGACCTGCTTATACTGGGATGTTTATATCTTTCTACAGATTTGGAAAGTTTCCTGTTATTTCTTTAAACAAGCTTTGGACAGAAATTTGTCTAACTCAGTTCCCTTTTTGACTCCAATAGCCTGAATATTTGCTCTTTTGACATTGTTCCATAAATCCTATAAGTTTTCTTCATTCTTTTATTCTTTTTTCTCCTTTATTTTCAAACAGTCTGTCTTCAATCTCTCTGATTCTTTCTTTTGTTTGATTAATTCTGCTGTTGATGCTTTCCATTGTATTTTTTTATTCATTGTATTTTTCAGTTCCAGGATTTATGTTTGACATTGTTATTATTATTTTAATCTCTCTGATAAATTTCTGGATTGATTCGCTGTGTTTTCTTAAAGTTCACTGGTTTTCTTGAAACAACTAGTTTGAATTATCTGTCTGAGAGATCATTTATCTCCATCACTTTAAGGTTGATCTCTGGTGACCTATTTTGTTTGTTCGTGTCATATTTCCCTGAATGTTCTTGATGCTTGTGGACCTGCAACAATGTCTGTGCATTGAGGGATTAGATATTTGTTTTGGTCTTCCCTGTCTGACTTTGTTTGTGCCTGTCTTTCTGAGGACCTTCGGAGATTTTAAGCAAACTGACTGTTGTGTTCCCTGAGCCTGTAATCATGGCAGTTTTGTCAGTAGTAAGGGATTCTCTAAATCCAGGCTTTCTGCAAGTTTCACAAGGACTCTGAGGTTGACATGGTTTTCCAGATCAGATAGACCTGAGAAAGACCCAAGGAAGGAACAAGGGCTGTATGGAAACTCTAGCCGGGGACCTGAGTCCAGAAGATTGTCCTGATGACCCACATAGGTATGTCTCCCAACAGATCTCTGCACAGGCAGAATGGGGTCCCAATTTAAGCAAGGGGAGATGGAATCAAGACTGGGTCCCCTCAGGATCTGCTATGGGTTGGAGGTTAGCGTGTCAGTCATACTGGCTCAAACAGAAGGCCCCTGCACAGAAAGAATAGTTCCCAAATTGCAGTAGGAGGGGCTAGAGCTGAAACTAGTGCCCCTTGGGATCTGCTGTGCCTGTTATGTTGGCTCATTGAGCTTATGTTTCCAAGTAGGTTTCTGTACAGACTGGATTTCTGCAAGTATCTGCTGTGGGGCAGAGGCTGGAGAACCTGGTCTTGTTGGCACAGAGGATGACATATCTTCTAACAAGTCTCTATACAAATAGAATAGTTCTTTGATCGCGGCAAGATGGGTGAGAGCTGGGATCAACTATAGGACAGAGATTAGACAACCCATCATGGAGGCTCTGACTCTAGAGCTATGAGATATGGGCAGGTATTTCTCTAGGTCCCTTGTAAGAGCTCTAAGCTGTGACCTCAGCTGAGGGTGCTTGAATCCAAAAGCAAGTTTGTTGGAGTAGAACAGCTACTGTTTGAGAGTATAGGTATTTGCCTATACTCTCAAAACAACCCTTCTAGGTCTTAGGCTCCACCAAGGTTTCATAAACTCCTAACTGAATGTTGAGGTGCTTACATAGAGTCTGTAACTGTGGATGGGTGCAGAATTCTTGTTGGTAATGGGCAGAGAGGCAGGAGTGGATCACCTTCTATTCCACCAAATTGGTGACATTACTTCCCCCAAGCAAGCTTTTGGATAGCAGGAAGTGCTTTCTATGATCATTCAGTCAGGCGTGGCCATGACATATGCAAAAAGAATAATTCAAACTTCCATTTTCAGGTAGGATATTTGGTATGCCAACAAATCTACTGCTCTACTGACAAGTGCATTCCTTCTAAAGCACTTAATGCATGTAGTTAGGATTAAGACAAATTAAGATGAAGGAAATAAAGTTATTGGAGCTTTTGTTCTTTGTATTTTTTTCTATAAAAAGTAGTCCAGATGTTGATCCTAATCAGTCATTCCAATAATAGTAAAGGATACTTAAAAATATAAATGACAGGCCAGGCATAGTGGTTCAGGCCTGTAGTCCCAGCATTTTAGGAAGATTGCTTGAGCCCGGGAGTTTGAGACCAGCCCAGGCAACACATCAAGACTTCATCTCTACATACAAAAAAAAAAAATCAAAAAATTAATTAGTCATGGTGGCACATACTCATGGTCCCAGTTACTTAGGAGGCTGAGGTGAAAGAATCACCTGACCCAGGAGGCTGAGGCTGCCGTGATCATGCCACCACATCCCAGCCTGGGTGACAGAGTGAGACTCTGACTTTAAAAAATAGATAGATAGATAGATAGATAGATAGATAGATAGATAGATAGCTGACAAGTTGTAGTTCTTCTTTATATGTCCTAAAGGAGTGAGTTTTTGAGTTATTGTTATCTGAAATGCCCAGTTATCTTCTTGTTTTGACCATGAATGCACAGTAAAATTGTATACTTCATTACATAAATACACACACGCACACACATATATATAAATTTAGGAGAGTATCAAATTTCAGAGTTTATGAATAAAAAATAATTGCTATAACATGTGAAGAAGTTAAACAATGCAAAATAAAGTACAAAAAGTTATACTCCAAACTGCCAAGATGGATTTTTTTTAAAAAACAGTCTCACAAAGGAAAAAAATCTCACTTTTATCCCTTGTTTTGTCTTAGTCATTATCTGTATGGAAGTATAGGTTGATTCTTGCAACATATATCATACAGAAATATCTTATTAAATAAATCAGCTTTTGTTAACTGCTTCTATTATAAAATCAAATCAGTCCTTGCTGAGGGAAAAAATGCATTCTGAATATAGTACAAGTCAAACACAAGAGTCCAACTAACTTTTTAAATGTATACATTAAAAAATGATAAGACTGATATTTATTAAACTGTAACAGCGATATTCAACATATTAACAGAAATGTTATATTGTCCTCAAAGTGTCATGTAATAAGTATCCCCAAAGAGAAATTCAGGAGGCATGATTGCAGGCTTCAGAACATCTAGAATTTTCCTTCTCACTATAGTGGCAATAATCTCTGAAACACCATGTATTAGATTAGATTAGTACTTTTTTCTTTAACTATTTCTCAAATACATCTAATTTTATATCTAAGGCATGTCTTTAACCGTTTTGTAGATACTTTCTTTTACATCTTTGAACTCACTAATGTCTTTTGAGTTCTGTTATAGCAATAGTTGTATACCTTGTTACAGTGTGTATGGCAGAAGGCAATGAGAACAATGGTAGTAATCCTAAAAACTTCTTCTATATGTAGTTAATAGTATATGCCAGATGCTGAGCTCAGTGCTTCATGTGCACTAATTTTAAATCATAACTCTAAAAGATGAGTATTGTCATCCCACTTTACAGATGAAGAAACTGAGACCAAGTTTTAAAGATCAAATTAATTGCCCAGTGTCATTTAGGGACCAAAATGTTCTCTTTCTGTTTAATTGCAGAAAATGCAGAAACATGAAATGTTCTACCACCCAAATCATATCTACCAAAATTATTCTCAAGTTCACTGTTAACCTTTTGATCTCTACTGAATGGCTTCTCTCATTGAACAGAGACTAGTCTCTTCATTAAAGTCTAGTAACACAATCACAAAGTTTCTGCTGATCCTGAAAAAAACCGCTATTGATTATCAGATGTTGCCCAAACATTAGCTGGATGCAAAGTTTACTATTGCACATTCAGAACATTACATTTTATCTCAGCATTAAAGAAAAAAATGATATTGCTGTGTTTGTAATATCATCAGAATTAGAGGGATACATTTTGGCTTTAACAGTTCTAGAGGTGTTTTTCTTTTCTTCATTAATTCCTTCAGCTTCAAGTGTTATTAAGAAAATGTATATTAAGCAAGAGATACCTGGCTTTGAATAATGAAATAGATTAATGGATAAAATTGCTATTGGAAAATCTGGAGAGTTTGCAAAATACATACACATTTGCATTCTAAATCACAAAGGTGCCTTTTAGGCAAACATAAACTTGCATGTCTCATCTCGCTGTCACTTGTATCTATCACATCTCTTCTGGGTGACCTGCGATTTTTATTGCCCCGCTTCCTATTTTTTCAGTCATCTGCCATTCCGAAGGATATAATTGGAATGCAGCCCTGTCGTCTTTGTCTAGAAACCATGGCAACAGCACTGGAAGTTCAGGACTAAATTGCCCCAGGTTGTTTGGTTGGAATGACAGATTCTTTGGTGACAGCTATGTCTTACAGGGTCCCATTTCAGACCTACGCGTTCATTCTTCTCGCTATTGTCAGCTGACCTTGGGGTTCCTGTCCCTCCCTATTAGTATCTGAAACTTGAGGGAGACAAAATTAAACAGGCTTTGGTAGAATCGCAGTGAAGCAAGAGGAATTTTCTCTGTGTAAATGGAATCGAAAGAGTTGTTCACAAACACCTCTGTCAAATGGTAATAAAAATAGAAAAGAAAAAATCAACGTCTGTATTTTGGGGCATGTTTCATAAATTGTGCTTAATTTTACAGTAGAAAGCCCTGTAGAACATAACACAGGTCAGCACTTAAGGTCTGAGAAACAAGTCTGGAAATTGAGAGTTCACTGGTCTTTTTTACGCCTTAAAATGGAAATTGCTACAAGTGCAGAACTTGAATGTTCTAAATCAAGATTTTTATGAATGGTTAGTATCAGGTGCCTCTGCTTGCTGTTTAGTCCTCAAACAAAGAATCACTTCACTAAAGTTTATGATGAGATGCCATCACCAAATGCAAATATTTCCAGGGAAACTCTGCTTTATATGAAGAACTGAGTTTTTCATCAAGCATGTTTGGCTGAGTGCTCTTTAATTATCTTTCTGTCTGTAAATATCTTTCTTTTACTTTTCTAAAAATCTGACTAGATGAGTAAATTTCATGCCATGATATAAAAGCCAACCCAGTATAATTTTCAGGAGTCCATTGAGAAAAAGGACCTTTCTTCACTGTGCCCAGTCTTAAGTCTTTTTTAATATGAATCTGGACTCCTGAGTGGCCCAGAATTATCCAGTTGTTTTTCAGATGTTGCTGGGTTAGCCAGCTGTCGGGAAGAGGGAAAAGAGGTAGCACTTAGTCAATCATTCAACCAGTTTTTATTGAGCATCTAATGTTCCAGATACTCAAGTTGGAGTTGTCCCTGGAAACAAATACAGATGAATGTTAGACAGAATGCAGTGTTGCATAGAAAAGACAACCTCCATCTTAAATGTTGTTACCCAACTGACATCAAAACCACCACAAGTCTCTGGTTTTCCAGAGTGCATTTTGCCACTCATTCCCCAAAGATAAAAGTCCAAATGTTAGCACTTAAAAAAAAAAATCAATCCTTCGATGGCAGAACACTTAAACTAGAAATAATTAATGACAATGACCACTAGTTAGGCACTCACGAGCAATTCAGAGTGAAATCCAGGGACCCCATGCTGTGGAGTTCTCCTGCAGGGGACATAAAGTCTGGATCCAGGAGGAAGAACATTACACTTGGTTTGGGCTGCCGTGTTCCACCCCCAGGGGCCGATGTAATCCCACTGGGACCATCTATAGCAGGGGTCCTCAGCTTCCAGGCCACAGACTGATACCCATCCATGGCCTGTTGGGAACCAGGTCACACAGCAGGAAGTAAGTGGCAGGCCAGCGAGTGAAACTTCATCTGTATTTACAGCTGCTCCCCATCACTGGTATCACCGTCTGAGCTCCACATCCTGTCAGATCCACGTTGGCATTAAATTCTTATAGGAGTGTGACCCCTAGTGTGAACTGTGCCTGTGAGGGATCTAGGTTGCGTGATCCT
>CAUYQG010087243.1:0-12319 GCA_963574415.1 Tarsius wallacei
AAAAAAAAAAAAAAAAAAACTTATACAAAGTGACACATATTCACTAACACACTTGTTTTTATGCATTGATACACACACGTTGAAACAAATGCAATGACATACCCACCCATGAACTCACACATATACTCAAATGCCAGGGTAGATAGACCGGTACATACATTGCAAGTACTGATGTAACATATAAATATAGCATAAACTGATACCCAATTTATTAACACAAGTCATTATACAATCACCTATTTACTCATATTCATATTTTAACATGCATGCATTAATATATTAAAATATCTATTATAATATTAATGAATGTATATGTTAATATGTGAATTTATGCTTTAACATACATAAATGCATTTATAGCTGCATGATGCATACTAGTGAATTTATGTCATAAACATATATGTAGATTACTCAATTGACACCTGCTCAATTATATACTCAGAAACACACTAATGCACACTCATATTTTGACAGATGTTCAAATATGCACACTAACATGCACACGTTGGCCTATACAGTGGACATATACAGTGGGTGATAATGTTAACATCAACACATTATTAAACATGCTTACATATAGTCAGTCACACATACACACACTGCCATATTTTCACAAGATAACAATACAGACTAACACATTCTCACATCTATTGAGATGTTCACAACATGAATTGCTATACTGCTCTGCATATACACACACAACAGACACATTGAAATGCTTTTTACACATTAAGGTACAATACATATACGCATATGAAATTGACAAACATATTGATAACATTTGTATATAGTTACATGTGCAAGTATATGTATACTCTGAGCTTTTATTGCTGCCACTTCTGCTTGAATGTTTATTAATGACTATAAAAGGATATTGACATGCAAATTCTAAACGATCAAATCCCAATTCTGTGCAATTTAGAGGGCACATCTTCTAAATAAAATAAGGGAAAGAAGTAGCCTACCAAAACTCTTATGGATAGGTGTTGTTCTTTTTTTAGACGGAGGGATCTGTGTGCCTTTTCAAACAAGCTCCCTCTGATCCCATAAGTGTCCTCAATTGGCTTCTCAATGATCTCCAAAAATATGCCTTGGGTTTCCAACATGCACTGAGCCCCTCAGCCTCTAGCTGTAAACATAAAGTCGGAGACACAGAGAACGAATATCACAAAGTACCCTCTGGGAACTGCTACAGTGTCTATGCTGACCAACTGAACATGGATTGTTTCTCCAACGGACCTCATAGCCTACGTCTAGAAATGACAGCAGCTAAAAACACCAACAATAACCAAAGTCCTTCAACTCCTCCAGCCAAATCTCCTAGCAGTCAGAGAGCAGTTATTTCCTCTGATGGAGAATGTTCTATGGATGACCTCTCCTTTTATGTCAACCGACTATCTTCCCTGGTTATCCAGATGGCCCGAAAGGAAATCAAGGAGAAATTGGAAGGTGGAAGCAGATGCCTCCATCATGCAATCTATCCATCTCCTGGAGACAAAGGGAAAAATAGCCCTCGAAGTGCTGTGAGCAAGATTGCTTCTGAAATGGCCAATGAAGCTGTGGAAGTGACCTCTGCAGAAATGCATGGCACTGGGGAGGAGTGCAAGGAAGGTGGCCGGAAAACCTTTCTGTATAGTGAATTATCCAGCAAGAACAAGAGTGGAGACAAGCAGATGTGCCAGAGAGACAGCAAAGAATTTGCAGATTCTATCAGCAAGGGGCTCATGGTTTATGCAAACCAGGTGGCATCTGACATGATGGTCTCTGTCATGAAGACTTTGAAAGTGCACAGCTGTGGGAAGCCAATTCCAGCCTGTGTAGTCCTGAAAAGAGTGTTGCTAAAGCACACCAAAGACATCGTCTCTGATTTGATTGATTCCTGCATGAAGAACCTGCATAATATTACTGGGGTCCTGATGACTGACTCAGACTTTGTCTCAGCTGTCAAGAGAAATCTGTTCAACCATGGGAAACAAAATGCCGCAGACATCATGGAGGCCATGCTGAAGCGCCTGGTCAGCGCCCTTCTTGGCGAGAAAAGGGAAACTAAATCCCACAGTCTGTCATATGCGTCTTTGAAAGCTGGGTCCCATGATCCCAAGTGCAAGAACCAGAATCTTGAATTCTCAGCCATGAAAGCTGAAATGAAAGGAAAGGAAAAGGGTAAAATAAAATCAGACCAGTGCAAGTCATTGACTAGTGCTGAGAGAGTCAGCGAACACATCCTCAAGGAGAGCCTGACCATGTGGAACCAAAAGCAGGGAAACCAATGCAAGATGACTACCAAAGCATGCGCCAATAGAGATGAGAAAAGAGAAAAGATCAGCCCTTCCACAGATTCACTGGCCAAAGACTTGATTGTCTCTGCCCTCATGCTGATTCAGTACCATCTAACCCAGCAGGCCAAGGGCAAAGACGCATTTGAAGAAGAATGTCCTGGTTCCACCATGAGCTATATGGCTCAGAGTGCTGAATATGATAAGTGTGGAAGCGGCCAGAGCGCCAAAGCACTCTCAATGAAACATCTAGAAACTCGTGGAGCTCCTGGTCCATCCACCTGTCTGAAGGAGCACCAACAGATGGACTCCCACAAGTTGGATATGTCAAACATCGTTCTAACGCTGATTCAGAAACTGCTTAATGAGAGCACCTTCAACTGTGATGATCAATCCGAAGGTGAGAACAAGCGTTCTGAACTCAGGGCAAACAAAGCAACTTCCATATCCAAAAGGTCTGACAGAGGGGAAGAACAATGCCAGGACAATCAAGACCATGACTTCATCAGTGGGATGAAGCAAGTGAATCGGCAATTTATAGATCAACTGGTAGAATCTGTGATGAAGCTGTGCCTTATCATGGCTAAGTATAGCAACAACGGGGCAGCCCTTGCTGAGTTGGAAGAACAAGCAGCCTTCGCAAACAATGCCAACTTTCGTGGCCCCAGATGCAATCAGGATGCTGCGATGCCACACAACTATCATGACTCTCCTGGGCCTGAAGTCATCGTCAATAATCAGTGCTCTACAAGTAGCTTGCAGAAGCAGCTCCAGGCTGTCCTGCAGTGGATCGCAGCCTCCCAGTTTAACGTGCCCATGCTCTACTTCATGGGAGATGACGATGGACAACTAGAGAAGGTAAGCAATACATCAAGGCACAAGAAAAAAGAGAGTTGGAATGGGCAGAGACAGGGAGACAGCATTGTACTTAGAGCACAAGATCACTAGTGAACCACTAGCTAAATGAGGCTGTGGGCACCTCAAGTCCTGTGCATTTCCTCCAAGAGGAAGAGAATGAGATTAGCTCATCAGTAACCTTTTCAGCAAACTATTTGGTAAAACATTGGAGAATGATTTTTATGTCTTGTGTTTTGAGTTTTAAGATCCTCCTTCCCCCTTGAGGCGATAAAAGTATTGCCTAGTCTCTTATTATTTTTCCTAAGTTAATCCCCCAAATGCACGGATCCTATGAAGGCCCTGAGAATATATCTGTCTTTTTAATTGTTATGCCCTAGCCGGGCTCGGTGGCTCAGCCTGTAATCCCGTACTTTGGGAGGCTGAGGTGAGTGGATTGCCTGAGCCCGTGGGTTCGAGACCCACCTGGGCAACTTGACGAGACCTCAGCTCTACAAAATCAAAAAATCAGCTGGGCGTGGTAGCGCGCGCCTGTAATTCCAGCTACTTGGAAGGCTGAGGCGGAAGGATCGCCGGAGCCCAGCAGGTCTTGTGCCCTAAGTCCCTCACTTGCCTCAACCTTATCCCGGCCCTGCTCCTCAGATCCCATGGAGACCAGCATTCATAAACATGCACATATTCTCTCTCTCACCCCTGCCAACACACACACACACACACACACACACACACACACACCATAGCTGGTTTTCCTGCATTAAATGGATTCCAGAAAAATCAAATACTTAGCCAACTTATTTTCAGTCCAGGAGCTGAAGCCAAGCAATCCTCCCTACCTCTAATCTCCTACTTTTTTAGGGAGGCAGGAGAAGGGCAACCCCAAACTTTGACCTAGCAATCAGCACAGACTAACTGATGGGTCCAGTAAAAAGTATTTAACGAATACAATTAATCTCAGAGTTTGTTTTGGGAGCTCAAAAAAGAAAGTACCTTTGACATTTTGATCTATGTCATTAGAGAAGTTTCAAGGAAAAAAGAAAGCCATGTCAGCAGCCTCTAGATCTGCGACATGCTGTATTCTACTCCAAGAATCATGGGTGGGAAGGTGGAGGGAGGATATGTGAAGGGGTGAAGAGTGAAGGGGTAAGGGGGTGGGGCTAGAGGGAGTAGGAGAGTGTTAGTACACTTTGTCCAGCGAGTCCTTCCTCTAAAAAGCATCGGGTGATATTCACTAGCTCTGTCCTCTCTTCAGCTTCCTGAGGTTTCAGCCAAGGCCGCAGAAAAGGGGTACAGTGTAGGAGATCTTCTTCAAGAGGTCATGAGGTTTGCCAAGGAACGACAACTGGATGAAGCCGTGGGAAACATGGCTAGAAAACAACTGCTAGACTGGCTGCTCACTAACCTGTGAGCTAACAGCTTCTTCGACTCCTCTCCATCTTACTCCCCCAGCAGCATTCCATCCCAGCTAGAGCATCCCTACCATCAGGCCAGTCAACTGCACAATACACGATTGTATTTCCTGATACATCTGAGAGGTTGCACTGTGTAAACACAGGATGTCCAACAAGCTGGGCAAGAACATGAATTAAAAAATTTAAAAACGTGTCATTGTTTTCCTGATCAGCTATTTCTGAGGCAAGGGAGGGGAATGGGTTCATTTTCCAGGACTGGTTATATAGTGTTGAACTTGTGTCCAGATCTTACCCTGGGTTATTATCTGAGCACCTAAGACACAGGTATATAATCCACATCCAGGCCGCTAAGTAGTCCAGTTTGCCCAAATAATCTCAACTCATGGCTATTTAGAGTTTGGCCATCTGTGCCTTCCCTGTTTCTTCCTGAATTGCACACCTAACTTGATAATCCCCTTTCTAATCAAGAATACAACTTTCTTGGTCTTTGTTAAAAAAGTGTGCAGATGGGCTTAGATGAAAACAAGTCAAAGAAAGTATATTACCCATGGACATTGTGTGCCTTCCTACACACACACACACACACACACACACACACACGCACGCACACACACACTCAAAAGTTTTTATTGCATATGGCTAAATACTACCCAGAAAACTAGAGTGAGTGATCCTCTCCCATGTGTGAATAAAGCCTCCTTATAAGTAATTTCCTTCAACTGATGAGATTTCCTTGTCTTCTACCAGTCTGAAAAGAAAAAAATTCCAAGAACAAAAAGCTCTAGGATGGGTAAATTCCTTGAGTCCCAATGTCCCATTTGGGATTAGCACTTAAGTTTCTAGATTTGTTCTATATGTCCCAGAAGTCAATGACAATGCCTGAATTCATTGCAAATCAGATCAAGACAGTGGTTTTGCCCCTTGGCCTTCTGCTAACAACTAGTCTTCTGTGTGCCCTCATGACATGTTTTGGGACCCTTGAGATGTATGGCTTGGTAGAACAAGCACAGGATGTGGTGTCCTTCTGGACTCTACAGTCAAAGTTTTGCCTCTTAACTACTGGCACGGCCTTAGGCAGTCCTCCAGACTGAGTCTGTTTCTTTATCTGTAAAATTATGTAGCTAAACATTACCCTCAGACTGAGGAATAGATATAATAGTGTTTTGTACAGAGTGGATCTTGTTACAAATATAGATATGTGTGGGAAGCTATACCTCTCAAAGTCAGTCCTAACACAGTTGGAAGTGCTTTCTTGGTTTCAGAACTGAAAGCATATCCTATGAGTATGGGACCCAGAGAGGCACTTTTTGGGGAAGGGTAAGAGGCACACAGGGAAACTTTGCCAACTTCTCCACAATGCCTGAACCAGTCAAATAGAAGAAAAGCCAGGCCCCTTCAAAGTAGGACCTTTAAAACTCTCCAGCCCGGATGAAAGCTAATCAAACCTTTTCCAGTCTCACCCCACCCCATGAAAAGCTTTGGAGTTGAGCCATCACAGATCCTTCTCTTTACCCTTGAAGAAAATCCTTAATAAACAAATCCTGAGGCCAGGGCTGCATTTCTTATGATTCAATCCTCCCTGAGCACAGCTGGGTCCCATAGTAGTTTACTTCCTTGATTAACTTGGCTCATACCTTGCTCCTGATTTTTATTATGAGGCAGCTGTGGGGATTCCTTGGCACACGGAAATAGAGCAAAGGAAGTTATATGTTCTGTTAAATGAAAGGGGTTGGGGCAAGATGGTCTCCCAGGGCCCTTCCAGTCCTGACATTTGAGAATTATAAGAACAAGTTTCTTTTCCATAATTTCTCTGGGAAACTTATGTAGATGAGGTAAGTTCAGGGTGAAGAAATTTGATTTTTGCCAGAGCTAACTGACAGTCTCCAGCAGAGAAAGGAATGTTTTGGGTCACAGGGACTCTGACAGGGGTCTGGAGGAGCTCAATAACTCTTGGGGTTTATTCCTGGAGAGTGAAACCCTGACCTTTGGCCTCTCTAAATGAAGAAGTGATCCCAGGCATCCCAATAGCAATGTGGCCATGCTCAATGCCAGCAGTTGGAAATGGACAAGGACTTCTGCTGAGCTATGAACCAGGCATACAAAGGGGGACCCAAAAAAACCCAGAATGATTTTTTGGAGGGCAAACTCCTTGTAGTACAGGCTTCCCCCGCAAGGAAAGTGTTCTAGGAACCCATTGGCATCAGTGTACCAGCTAGCATTGTTGTGAGAGACTGTGTTCGGCTTCTGTGAATTTTTTTTTTTGGAGATTCTTTCAATGCATTTGCCCACTTCATGATGGGTGATTTGTGAGTGTACCTGCCCACACTGTGCTGAGTGTTCAGAAGTTGACAAAAAATGGCATGGCCCCCACCCCCCACCCTCCCTATTCGTCTGATCTTGCCCCGAGCAACTTGTGTTTTCCCACATGAAAAAAACTCCTCAAAGAGAAATGTTTTGCTGATATGGAAGAGACGAAACCAAAAATAGCAGAAGCACTAAAAGGCATCAAAATTGATGAGTTCAAAAACTGTTTTGAGCAGTGGAAAAAGCATCTCAATAGGTGTATTGCATCAAACAGAGAGTACTTTGAAGGTGCCTGAAGATTAAATATGTAGGAATAAATAAACAATTTTTTTATAAATAAATTCTGGGTTTTGGGGGGTCCCCCTCATATAGTAGGAAAGAGGACACAGGAACTGAAAGAGAGATAAACAGAATTCTCTCCCAGCAGGCAGTACAATTAGTTTGGCCTCTCTTGGCAGTTTCAGTCTCTGACATCAGGCCTCCATTTCCCAAGAAAGCCATTAGCAGAACTTGTCTGGGAGGTTACTACAGGGCCAGTACCAGACCAGAGTGAGGTGAGAGAGGACTTGCCTCAGGGGCCAAAAAAATCCTTAATCAAAATAAGTGTTTTAATGCAATATTTTTTAATGCAATTTACAAAAAAACCTGCATGATGAACAAAATATTCAAATTTTTAATACAAAGAATCAGTAAAAGTGCTGGGCCAAGCCATAATGGAGCATGAGGAAAAAGGAAAAATTAATTGGTAAGACTGATTTCATGGGAGTAACACTCAATGGGACATTGCCAAGGCAGTATTTAGAAAATGTGTTGCTCTTGAAGCCTGTATACTACAAAAAAGAAACAGTGAAGTCAATGCTTAAAGAACTTAGGGAATAAATATTAAGTCAAACAATTTAGGAAAGGAGAAATAAAATTTGGAGCAAGGAAAAAAGACAGAGAAAGCAAAGTTTTACTTAAACCTTAAAAAATCAAGGGTTGGGGGTGTTACAGTGTTTTCTCTCTCAACATGATAAGAGTACATCTTTCTAAACAAAAGCTCATATGTTTTAGATTTACTCTGGTTAAAAAAAGGAACCACATAAGATTGCCCCTGTTAAAATTATACTTTAAAACAGTTCTATCATGAAAAAAAGAAAAGTAAATAAAAAAATAGAAATATAGGAGTGGTAGAAATAAAAAATGTCACTCTTGCAAATGGTATATTGTACATCCATGAAAATCAAATCCCCGCATGCCAGAAGTAATGAAGGAGTTTAGGATGGGTGAGCTGTAAGAATTTGCTGTCGACTAAAATCGTTTCAGCTGCTTTCTCCCCAGTGAATCAGAAACATGTAGAAAGTTCGGCGGTTCCCCCGCCCTAAAGTCCTGTAGTGTCAGAACAAAAATAAATCTAAAAGAATCTGTTGAATTCCTATATCCTAGAGCCACTCAGTCAGAAAGAGGAGTCTTCTTACAATTGTAACAATAATATTAGACACCTGGGTATTAAGGAAGGCAAGAAATTATTATTTTTTTTTCTGAGTTGGAGTCTCACTCTGTCACCCAGACTGGAGTGTGGTGGCCGCTCCCGGCCACCGCAGCCTCGACCTGCTGGGCTCCGGCGATCCTTCCACCTCAGCCTTCAAAGGAGCTGGAACTACAGGCGCGCGCTACCACGCCCGGCTGATTTTTTTGATTTATTGTAGAGATGAGGTCTCGCCAAGTTGCCCAGGCAGGTCTCGAACCCGCGGGCTCAGACAATCCACTCACCTCAGCCTCCCAAAGCGCTGGGATTACAGGCTGAGCTACCGAGCCCGGCTGAAATGGCATTTATAATAGAGCACTTACGGGGTGCCAAACACTACCAAGTGCCATAATTCTTTCAAAAGCCTGTGAGATGGTTTCTTATTAACTACTTTTTATAAATGAGAAATTATAGGGTCAAGTTTAAATGCCTTCTTTCAAGGTCACCAGTAAGTGAGAGAGTTGGGCTTCAAATCCAGTTTTCCTCATGTCAAATACTATGCTCTTTCCATTCTATTACACTGTCTTGCTATTAATCCAGATCCATGCTCATTAAAGGACAAACTATAAAACATGAATGAGAAAAATAAAGGAAAATAGAAAAATGGAAAATTAGACCATGCACTTTAACTGGCAAAACTAAATTCAATAAAACAACATTCTCTATTTCAAAATAGGTTGTATATAATGCTAATTTAAATATTTATAGGATAGGTTCAAAGTGTCTCCCTCAAGATATTTATTAATTGCAAAGGGGAAAGTGGTAATTTTATAATGGCGAAAACAGTCAGTCATATCTTGATTAGATGATCAAGGCTAACATCGCTTGTAAAGACATATTGATATCATGTAGCTCATGATATGATGTGATGGAAAGGGCATATCAGCTGTGTGGCGTTCTTGCCAAAAACCCATAACCCCAGTCTAATCATTAGAAACCATCAGGCAAATCCAAATTGGGGGACATTCTACATAATACCTGACCAGAATTGACTCCAAAGGTCATAAGAGAACATTTTAGGATGATAGAAATGTTCTGTATATCTCAGTAGGGGAGGTGTTTAATATAGGTATATATATTTCTTAAGACTCATCAACCTGTGCACTTATAATCAGTACATTTTATTTATTCATTCATTTTTTAAAATTGGGCTCTCTGTTATCCGGGCTGGAGTGCACTGGCACAATCATGGCTCACGCAGCCCTGACTTCCTGGGCCCAGGCAATCCTTCTGCCTCAGCTTCCCAAGTAGCTGGGACTACGGGAGTATGCCACCATGCCCAGCTAAATTTTTTTGACTTTTTCGTAGAGACAAAGTCTTGCTACGTTGCCTAGACTGGTCTCAAACTCCTGGACTCAAGCAATCATCTCACCTCGGTCTCCCAAAGTGCTGGGATTACAGGGGTGAGTCACTGTACCTGGTTAAAATTAGTGCATTTTATTCTATCTCAATTATATCTCAATAAAGTTGACTTTAAAATATGTTTAAACTTAAAATGTATAGGGAAAAGAAATTCCCCTCCAGCTGTTCACAAGTTTCTTTGCTTTCCTATTTTTTTCCATAAAGTCTCCACTTAGCAAGTCTTTCTAACTTTGGGCTCTGAGCCACCCTTACCTTACAGCCCGGCCTCCTGCTCCTTCTACTTGTTTGTGGTGGCCCAGAGCCTCCCTTCTTCAGATTTCCCTAAAAATCTCAGCTACATATCTAAGGTAAGAAGGTCTCCAGATCAACAGCTCCTTGTCATGAAAGTCTCCTCAGAAAAGCCTTTCTTCACTACTTGATCTCCCAAAGTTACTTCTAAAAATCATATTACCCTGTGTAATTTATATCGCACTAATAGATATGTCCCTTTTCAATGTTATTTATTACTTATTGACTGTCCCCTCCCACTAAAAAAGCAACTTCAGGAGAACTGGGCTCTGTCTTACCCATCACTGTACCCTCAGTGCCCAGCACAGTGCCTGACACATAGTAACCATTCAATAAATGCTTATTGGATAAATAACAATCCACTTATTTCTGTGCTTCCTGGTGGGGAAAAATAACATTGAGTGGGAAATCAGAAAATTTGTCATTAACTATGACCATGTCACTTAATATAGCCAAGTATTAGTTTTCTCACCTCAAAAATTGGGATTCCAATCAATATCTTTTATATCTACCTCTCTTGGAAGTAATATGTAGCTCAAAAGAGCCAATTGAAGTGAAAATGTTTGAAAATATGCCTGTGTGCCCACTAAAGCTTCAATACAAAATAGTAATAAAAATATTAATATATAAATAATAAGAATAATGTCTAACATTCATTAAGCTTTCACTATGTCAGACACTCCTTTATGTGCTTTTCACTAATATGTCATTTATTCTTCCCAACAACCTTATGACGTAGGTACTACTATTATCCTATTGTGCAGGCAGAGTGACTGAGGCCCCAAAAGGCTGAGTAACTTGTATAAATTCACATGGCTAGGAAGTGGTAGAGCTGGAATTCAAAAACACAGTTAGGCTCCAAAGCTTCCACTTTATACTGCTTCATAGAACACCAGGACCTTGTCCATAATGTCATATATCAGGATACATTCTGGCAAAGTGCAGGTAACACTGAGAGAATGGAGTAGGCACATCTAGGAGGCTACAGGAATCTCTGGAGAGGGGTGGATGGTTGGCTGAAAGGAATCCAGCCTGAATAGGCACAGTTTTCAAAGGACATTGCAGGCATAGGCCATGGCCCAAAAGGCTAAAAGCTACCCCAAGGCAGTGAGCATACCAAAAAGCAAGCAGACACAGCTCCTGGGACTCACAGAGCAGGCAACATGCCCAAATGTAGCCAGAGGTGATGTTCAAAACGCAGGCTTGCAGAACAAATAAGAGATTCGCATTTGCTCACAGGATTCAGAGCCACTCCTTGTTGGGGGAGGGGGAACCAGAGCAACAAAAGACAGGCTGGCACACTCGCACCCTGGTGGTGGACAAGGACAGTCTCTGATGGTAACCAACCAGTGTGCTGAAGAGCCAGAATGTGCAAGGTGGAAGGGGAGATGGGTTTGTGGAACAGCTGGGGTGTTCGGGGCACTCGCCCATCAGTAGAAAAGGATTTCAACATTTTCACAGCTGTGCTAGTGCCTCATGCCTGAAGTCAGCCCTAGGCTGGAAGTTCTTCACTTTCTCCTATCTTCCTCAAACCTTGGGGCCTGGCTAAGAATTGAATTCAAGGTAACACCTGAGCTGAGTCCAGCTGAAGAAAAGGTAGAAGGGAGAGAACCCACAATTTGCTCCTTCTTGTTCACACATTTCTGTCCTCATTTGATCACACTGTCGTAAAATGTTTGGTTCCACGGGTGTCTGCCTTTCCACCAGTCTGTAAATGGTTTGTAATAAAAGAACAGATAAGGGCCTCCCACCTACTGGGAGCCAGCCAATCAATGTTTGTTGAGTAACAACTAACATGGACTATGTGTTGACTTTTTGCCAGGCCCCATACTAGGCTCTTCTCACAGATTCTCTCATGTGATCCTCACAGCACCTCTATTGGTAGCTCCAGTTTACAACTGAGGGAATGAAGGCAGAGAGGATCAGAAACTCTCCCACATCTGGGATGAGGACCAGGCAAAATGATTCTGGAGTCTGTACTCTTCACCACCATGCTGTACTTGAGTGGCCGGTGGGTGGCCAACCATATGCGAAAGTTCAGAGGTGAATAAAGCATGGGTTGTGTAGGAACCAGGGAGATATATGGCACTGTGTGTGAAGAGAACATGGGGGGTGATGAAGCTAAAAAGTCAGCTGGCATCAGATTGTTCAGGGCCTTGTATATGATTAAGAATGTGAGCCGGGCTCGGTGGCTCAGCCTGTAATCCCGCGCCTTGGGAGGCTGAGGTGAGTGGATTGCCTGAGCCCGTGGGTTCGAGACCCGCCTGGGCAAGCGAGACCTCATCTCTACAATAAATCAAAAAATTAGCCGGGTGTGG
>CAUYQG010087254.1:0-47964 GCA_963574415.1 Tarsius wallacei
CGCCTGTAGTTCCAGCTACTCCGAAGGCTGAGGCGGAAGGATCGCCGGAGCCCAGCAGGCCGAGGCTGCGGTGGCCGGGAGCGGCCACTGCACTCCAGTCTGGGCGACAGAGTGAGACTCCAACTCAAAAAAAAAAAAAAAAATGATGCTTTCCCTTATAATCAATTGCCAGGCTGAAATATCCACTGCCATCATGTATATTCATTCAGCCAGACAAGTTGATTCTAAACATTATATGGAAAATCAGAAGACCTGGAATTGCCAAATTGTCTTGAAGAACAAGGTGGGAGGATTCACTGTCTGATTTCAAGACTTTAATACTAAAGTAATCAAGACAGTTTAGTAAGTAAGGATAGAAGCTAGACAAAAAACAGTACATTTTCCATGATTCCATATGAAGCTCACTGCGGTGCAGAATAAGCAATGGGGACAGAAATTCAGTCAGTGGTTGTCTATGGCAATGGGGATTGACTGCAGGAGTATGTGGGGACTTTCTGGAATAATGGAAGTGTTCTGTTTCTTGATTGGGGTGGTAGTTGCAAGGGTGTATGTATTTTCTCAAAACTCAGAATGGGTATACATTGGATCTCTGCATTTTGTTGTGTATACATTTTACCTAAAAATTAATTTGAACCTTAATGTTAGTTTTCTCCAATATATTCCTTTTCTGCATTGACCAATGAATAATATAAGTTATTCCTACCATGAAACCTTTTTTAATAGCCTCTGTTGAAGTAGCTCTTCTCGCTTTGTTCCTACACTGTGCCTATACTTAGCCCCACAATAGCAATTAAATAAGTCTATTTTAGTTTTTATGGTTACTAGGGTATTGGTTCCTTGAAGAGAGGGATGTCTGTTGACCATTACTGTTTTTCTCTAATCTGTAGTTTAGAGGTCTTCATATATGGCAGATTCTTAGAGTTTGAAAAAATAAAGAATATACGTATATGTAAGGTGTATGTGCATTATTTTTAGCAACAGTACTGTGAATTTTGTGCAGGTCTTAACATATTTTACCATATAGTTTAAAACTACCTAATATTTGTGCAAAATGCCACATACATTGATTTAAGTAACATCACATCTTATTCTGTCAGAACATATTTTGCTGCTTCTACTCTCATCAGTTATTTACACTCTAAATAACTTTGGCCAAGCCACTTAACTTATATACTGATATCAGAATACTTTGAGAGGTTTTTCCCTAAGCTATGAAGGTAGAGTTAATATTTTGTTTTGTTTATTTATTTGGCAGTGATTTTTTTTTTCTTACAAGTTTATGCAGAATCTTTCTCTAAGTAATACAGCAAACCGGTCATTTGCTGATCATGTGTCATCTGCTTTTAACTTGAAGTATTCCAACTGTGACATATAGATAGATTCTTTTTCTTATGCACCTCCTGCTGTGGTTTCATGCTTATTCTCTAACTGCCATCATATTGTCAATTGTATCCATCATCAGTGTTGATGTTCTTCAGGATCCTTAGTGGCAGAGGAAAATTAACTTACGAGCCTGGCATCTCAATTTGGTAGTGTTTTCTTTTTTTTTTTGAGTTGGAGTCTCACTCTGTCGTCCAGACTGGAGTGCAGTGGCCGTTCCCGGCCACCGCAGCCTCGACCTGCTGGGCTCCGGCGATCCTTCCACCTCAGCCTTCCAAGTAGCTGGAACTACAGGCGTGCGCTACCACGCCTGGCTAATTTTTGATTTATTGTAGAGATGAGGTCTTGCCAAGTTGCCCAGGTGGGTCTCGAACCCGCGGGCTCAGGAAATCCACTCACCTCATCCTCCCAAGGTGTGGGATTACAGGCTGAGCCACTGAGCCCGGCTGGCAGTGTTTTCTTATTTCAATTTCTTATCTGTTAAAATGGAGTTGTGAAGCATGAACTAAAATTTGAAAATATATTATCAAGTAAGTTGCTATAACTTAACTATCGCAGGTGACTCAATTCAGTGTTATCTTTTTGTATCTAAAACTTTTGCATTCAGTAGAAACATACTACATAAATCATAATTTGTTTGGTAAACATGTTTTGTAACTTTCTTGTTATTGACATATAATGGTGATCATTTATTTTGTAAATCCAAGATAGAGATCTTTTAGTAATATTACTTAAATATATGAAAAAAATAAAATTCATAGTAACATTGGACAATGTAGTTTGGTACCTCTGGATGTAAGACTGAGGGAACAGTGTTCTTGGATAAGTTTGAAGGGGTTTGGGTTATGTATGCTTTTTTAAGGAGAAAAAGATGTTCCACTGTCCTGTTTATCATAGGAAAGTTCCAGCTTGGGGGATGTTTTCAGATTTACACAGTACCATTTCTAGGTAAGTTTATTCATGACGCTTAGTGATTAGCTTAGTGTTTGGCATTTAATGTACATCAGGAGATGCTTGCTGGGTAAACAGCTGGATAACAGCTCAGAGAAATCACAGGAATGCTTTCCAAGCAAACAATAAATCTTCATTAGGTAACATTTTCAAAGAATCTACTGATTCTAATTGCTAACTCTTTATTTTCAGTGAACTGTTTCAAGAAACAAGATTTAGAGTTTATTTATAGTTATATGTGCAAGGATGCCAATTTGAAGCTGTAGAATTTTAAAGAATAAAGCATCTTAACATTTATGATATTCCTCTAATTTATTCGAGCTATTCGGAATGGGCAAACATGGATATGATTTGTTAATCAATAACAAATGGATAGAAACAGAATGCAGACTAGAAGGCAGGATGGTAGTAAACCTTAATTGGAATTACAAATACAGTTTTGTTACCTGATTTTTTTTTTCAGTTTATTATAAGACAATATTGGATATTATTAGATAATATTGCTAAAAAGTCTCACTGTACTCAGGACAGAGTTTCAGAGACTGTCATTGAGCCAATCTTAGTGTTTCAAAAAATATCAAGATTTTCTGGGCCTAAAAAGTTGGTGATTTTATTTGGAAATATACAGTTTTGACAACATGTGTTTAGGAAACCAGTAAGGAGGTGATTATTGAACTGTACCTTCATGCTCTCATGTCCTATGAGGAGAATAATTGGCTAACTGACTATGGTGACTGAAAACCTTTACTATGCCTTTCAAAGTCAAAAGTGTCTTTCTTTAGAATTTAGCTCCTGAAGGGCTATAAAAACTATTGCATACAATTGCTTTCAAACTTAGCATTGTAATCAAATTCCCTTAGCTATGATAGTTTTTCTGTTATAGCTTTACTTACAATTAAAACCATAGATCATTTAGATCTTCCATGATAAGGCATTGGCAACCTTTTCATGTCATTTGGGAATTTAAGGAAGAACAGAAGGGAGAAGAGAAGTAAACAGAACTGAAAGTGGGGTACAGTTCTTCACTCCTGCACAATTCCCTTCAGGGGAAGTGAGTCTCAGAATGACCTTTGGGAGCAGAGATTAGAAATAAAGTGTAGAGAAAGCAACTATCATATTTGTCATATAAAATATTTTAAAAGATTAAATCTCGCAAGTCAAATTTTTTTGCTCCCAGTGATTTTTTAAAATATCCACTTTCTTATTATGTATTTTTTCCTGCATGGAAAGTTTTCCTGTATATGTTAAAGAAAAAGAAAATCTTAGTTTGGCACAGTATTCAAAATGAGCAGTACAAGTTTACCCTCACACAGGAGGTATTTTCTTTTCATTAATAGTCAATTATTTTTTTTAGTAATGCTCTTAGGGAGTACTGATTTGATAAGGATAGGTGCTGATAAAAAAATTAGAATGTTATATTTGCTGCAGGATGGTAATAAACCTTAATTGGAATTACAAATACCAATTCTACCAAAGTTCTGTATTGGTTAAATCCAGCTTGCAGTTACCCAGCTCAGGGGGTGCTACTGTGTCAGGCACTATGATGGACACTACTGGGAATGACAGCACCCAACCAGCTCTTTACTTTGTTATTGCTGCAGTGTTTTACTGCATTTAACAGAGGTGAGATATGAATACTTCCAAAGGTAACCTCAGAATTCTTTAAACATGAAGCTAAGGAAAATTAATGCCCCCTTTTGTGAGTTCTATAGAGTTAATTATCAAGCAATTATTGAACATTTCATATATCTTGACTGGCAATAAACATTTATTAGAGGAGCCACACTGCCTGGATTTTAATCGTAGTTTTATGGCATATTAACTAGTATGTACCTTTTTTGTGCCTCATTTCTATGTCTATAAAGTAGGGATAAAAATGGTGCCCACCTCACAGGGTTATTGTGAAGATATAGGAGTTCATGTATCATAAGTCTTCTGAACAGTTCTGGGCACACAGTAACTAATGCTACATATTAGCTATTACTATTACTGTTATTATTATTATTATTATTATTATTATTATTATTATTTTTTGAGTTGGAGTCTCACTCTGTCGCCCAGACTGGAGTGCAGTGGCCGCTCCCGGCCACCGCAGCCTGGACCTGCTGGGCTCCGGCGATCCTTCCGCCTCAGCCTTCTGAGTAGCTGGAACTACAGGCGCGCACTACCATGCCCGGCTCATTTTTTGATTTATTGTAGAGATGAGGTCTCGCCTGCCCAGGCGGGTCTCGAACCCGCGGGCTCAGGCAATCCACTCACCTCAGCCTCCCGAAGCGAGGGATTACAGGCTGAGCCACCGAGCCCGGCTACTGTTATTATTGTTGGTAAATGATTACATGTCCAAGCTACATACAAGTAGGTTTTCAGTCGTCCTTCTGGAACTAGCAAATATAAGTAGCATGCTAATCCATGTTATCAGTTCTGAGAAAGGAACAATTATTACGAACTGCAAAATTCTGTCTTAAATATCCAGATTTAGACGGTACTTGTCTTTAGTTACATAGATGAGAGTAACATGATTCCTATAAACCAAGAATGACCGAATGACAGATGTCCAGTTCAATGAAGGATCTGTTTGTTGTGGTATAAGTCACCTGGCCATCTGATGGAGGCTTCAGCAGGCCTGCTTAACTGAGCCATGTCAGGGAGTCTGGTCCCCAGGAATGCAAGATCTTTGATTCACATAGCTTTGGTTCTTGGAACTGGGAAGAAGGCTGAACCTGAGGTGAAACAGATGGGCTTGTTCTCCTTAGTTGATAGCTGGCCTGGTCATGCCATTTGAAAGCATACTTTCCCCTTAGAGAGCCCCTTCTGAGTTTTCTGGTAGGCAGGGGCTGGTTATGCTAGCTGTGCTAGAAAAGATAGTTCATCTGTTAACGTCACATTTAGAAAATTTTGTCTTTGTACCCCATGATTTTAAAATAAAAAACATAAAAGTTAAAAATAAATAAATAAAATAAAATAAAATAATTGGTTTAAAAAAATAAAATTTTGTCTTTTGGTGAGTGATTTTAAGAGGGTATAGAATATACTAAAGATTTTTAGAACTCATAAACCCTTGTCATTTTTACTTGCCTCAGCCTGTTTTCCCTTTATGCCAGCCTTGTATACTGTCTTCCCTCCAGAAGATAAATGACTTTTGCCTTAAGGTTTAGATCTTGGGTGCTTGTTTTTTTTTCACCCCCTGGGTTTTAAAAACATTTAGATCCCTGGTTCTTAGCCCCAACTGCACATTAGCACCACCTGGAGAGCTTTTAATAAAATAGAATTCCCTGGGCCCAGAGCCCAGACCAATTAATCAAAATCCCTGGGGGAGAGTAGGGCTTGGACACTGGTGTGTTTTGAAAGCCCCCTAGGTGATTCTAATGTGAATCCAGGACTTAGAAATACTGATTTAATTTATAATTATGCGATCTTTCGTATCAGTAGGGGACTACTTCCTTGTATAGGAACTGCCTACCTTAGTATATCTCAATTCTCTGTCATTTATCTGATTCCTGATTTCTGTGGATTTAGAGGACCAATGCTTAGTCTCCAATACTGCCCTAACTTAGTTTATAGAAATCCTGCTTTTTTAGTCTCATGTTGAACTGTTTATCAGTACCACAGCAAAACAACCTCTTATTTATTTTTTCCTTTTCTCCAATCTTGCACATCATCACAGGAATAATTTTTACTCAGGAGAGAAATTGGTTAGTTCTGCCTGCTGAAAATATGGGTGGGTGATACAACCAGAACAGACAAGTTTTAATTGATTGCTTGGTTAAGAGTTCAGGAAGGTAAAACATTTTTTGCTGAGTATCCTCTCTGCTGGGTACTGACAAAGAGAATTAAGTTCTCTTTGTCTTAGGACACAGAAACTGTCTCCTGTGTGTGAAGATGTCAGGTAATTTGACTAGGTTCTTTTGGTTACTATGCTCAAAGCTGAGGTGACACCCAGATCTTTTCCTGGTTCTCTTCATCATATACCATGGCTACCTCTGATCTTGTATATTGTAGTCATATCAAAGTAGCTTTTTTTTTATCATGAAAAGTAATTAAAATATACTGAAGTATGCTCCCTTGTTTTCCTTCTACACTTTATAAGAGAAGTGTAAGGATATAAATGTATGTATCGCTTTATTTTGCCAGGCTCAGTAGCTCACTCCTGTGATTCCCGTTTACTCTGGAGGAAGATTGCTTGAGGTTAGGAGTTTGAGATCAGCTTGGGGAAGATAGTGAGACTCCATCTCTAAAAAAAATAAAGAAAATTAGCTGGGTGTGTTGGCATCAGCCTATAGTGCCAGCTGTTCACAAGGCTGAGATGAGAGGATCACCTGAGCCTGCAGTAGGTTATGATTGTGCCATGGCATGCCAGAAGGACCCCCCATCTTTTAAAAACATCAACAAAACTCATTTTTTTCCTTGACTAGTCTCTGGAAAGAAGCTTTAATATCCTTAAAGACTGAATTCCTTTTCTCCAACTTAGTATAGGGCACTGAAATTGTACATTTTAGATCTAGACTCATGGGATTTACAGGTTTCAAACAACTGGAGCCTAGCTAGTCTTTCTTCTGTCGCTCACTTAAAACATAGGCCAAGCCTGGTGCATTGGCTAATGCCTATAATCCCAGCACTTTGGGAGGTGAAAACAAGAGGATTATCTGAGCCCAGAGGTTTAATACCAGCCTGGGCAACTTGGCAAGACTTTGCCTTTATAATAAATAAAAAAATTAGCCAGGCATGGTGGTACATGCCTGTAGTTCCAGCTACTTGGAAAGATGAGACTGTGGTAGCCATGAGCATGGCACTGCACTCCAGCCTGGGTGGGAGAGTGAGACTCCGACACACACACACACACACACACACACACACACACAAATAATAAAAATAAATAAATAAATAGACGAATACACATGTATGTCTGTATTTTTGTTTTGTCTTCTCTTTTTTCTTCTATTTTAAAAAAATTGTTATTAAGATATTGCATCCTGGGTTTAATAGCATATAGTAGTAGGGTGAAAAGTATTATGTGAGCATCTTTGGACCTGAAAATGATTCTGTTTCTGTGTTCATTTCAAATGCTTTTTTGAAGTATTCTCTGCAGCTCTTTAATCTTAATTGTAGATTAATCTTAATTGTGTAGAGAAATGAAACATAAAGGTTTTCAACTTTAGGCCTTTTAACATTTATTTCCAAATCCAGTGTATTTAGTGTCTATCTTTTTTGTCGCCTTTCTTTTAAATAGTTGGCAATATAAAAGAAACTGAAATTCTTTGTGAGAACACAGCCCAGATGGAAATTTTAATCATTTACGGCAATGAAACAAACATTTAAATAACATACTTGATTCTTAACATGTTAACATCTTAAGGAGAAGAGGCTAGAAATACACATTTGTGTGAGCTGATCTCTCTAGCTCTTATCTGAAGACTGTTCCAGAAGAGAAGATCTAGTTATATGTAGAATACTGAATGATTTGGTTAGAAGGAATTACTATGCCATTTTTTTTTTTTTTTGAGTTGGAGTCTCACTCTGTCGCCCAGACTGGAGTGCAGTGGCATACTCCTGGCCACCACAGCCTCAACCTGCTGGGCTCCAGTGATCCTTCCGCCTCAGCCTTCCAAGTTGCCAGAAGTACAGGCATGCACTACCACGCCTGGCTAATATTGATTTATTGTAGAGATGAGGTCTCGCCAAGTTGCCTGGGTGGGTCTTGAACCTGCGGGCTCAGGCAATCCACTTGCCTCAGCCTCCCAAAGTGCTGGGATAACAGGTTGAGCCACCCAACCCGACCTATGAAATTTTTAAGTTTGAAGAACTAAGTGATCCAGAAGAGTCACATAAAATATTGCTAGATGAATCTGAAGCATATTTTCTCTTTAGTTAATACAGAACATTTATGTATATAGCTGCTTTTGTATCATTTCATAAAACATTAAATGCCTGCTGTGTGTGAGAGACTTTACTAGGTGTTGGGCTGAATACAAAGTTAAATATTATGCAATCGACTGGGACAGATAAATAATTTATTATAATACAGGGTACAATAATATAAATTGAGGTTAGGAAACTGTTCTGTGGGTGAGCAGAGGAAGGAGTGATTAAGTGTTGATGTAATTATCACAATCCATGGAGTAAAGTATAAAGCCTTTCTAATAAGATTTCTTTTAATACTGTAGACCATGTGATTCATCTAGTCGGTATTTATAAGTGCTTTGTTTACTTTATAAATCTTAATTTTTCTGTTTCCACTTGTAGTGTTAGTTTGTAGTTTGTAGTAGGAGGTATTTTCACCATCCATGTGACAGATTACATTTTTTCTTCTACTGCTTTTGGAATTGAAATGAAATTGCATGGAAAAGAGCAGACTTATTTTGTGAGATATATCTTTGGAGCTTTTAAGGCTTCTGTACTTTGGGTTTAGAATAGCTTAAAAGGTAGAATAGCTTAAGTATCCTGAATCAGGAGACTTATCATTGGCTTATAAATATCAGTTTGGCATGTTACAGAAATGGAATATGGCCTTCTGAGGTCTACTATGAAGACTCTACCTTGGAATACACTCAGGGAACTTGGATCAACTGAAAACATCCAAGTGCCGTGTCTTGGATTTGCATAGGTTTCCACTTGAAAGAGATCTTGAAGTTTATCTAATTTAACCCCTCTAGTTTAAAAAGTGTGTGGCCCAGAGATGTTAGAAGATCACCTTGGTGACCATCATAATTTGGAGAAATCTTTTATTTTGATATGCTCATATTATTTTTTTGGTTATTTTCCTGGTGGCATTAAGATGATAACCTTTTTTGCTATTTAGAATTTCACCAGTCATTGAGAATAGACATTTTAAGAAGATAACAGATAATTTAAAACAACATGAGCAGCTTTTTATATTTGTAGTCATTTTGATTAGGATTATTGATTTCTGACTCCGTGGGCCTCCATTCCTCAGTTAATGATGGTAAAATTAAATAGGAAAATTATAAAAAAGACCATAACTAATGAATCACAGAACAGAAATAAACTGTAAAGAAACAAATTGGGCTTTTGTTTAAATGAAAATATGTCTTTTAAGCAGATATCAGAGAGCTTTATCTTAACCTTATTTTATATTATAAAATACAGATTACATATTAAGTATTAGATGGTAATGGTGATTATGATACTTTACTTGCTATGTTTGGTTCAGAATGTGTATATATAATTATTGTGACTTTTGTCCATTCTTTTTCATCATGACTTGTGTGAGAGATAAATATTAGATTTTTCTAATTTTTCAGTTTTCACTACAGGTTAAGATTATCCTTTATTTCTTGTGACACATGCATATACACACATATATAATAAAAAGAAAATAATTCTGACTAGTTTAATTTTAGATATGGTATGGTGAGCACATACTCAGTACTAATAAGACCAAATTTTACAATAAAATTGGATTTCTTATTGCAGGTACATGTTGGGACTCGCAGCAATTCCAGCAGTTATACAGTTCTTTGGCTTTCTCTTTTTGCCTGAAAGTCCTCGATGGCTTATTCAGAAAGGACAGACTCAGAAGGCTCGTAGAATTTTATCTCAGATGCGTGGTAACCAGACCATTGATGAAGAATATGATAGCATCAAAAACAGCATTGAAGAAGAAGAAAAAGAGGTTGGTTCAGGTATGTAGATCTCACACATGAATTTTAAAACTGTATAGTGATTTTATTTAGACATTATATTTGTTTAGTATTATTTACTATTGTTAAATGATGTAATGGTTTTTATTCGTATAACCAAACCAAAATAAGTATATTTAATTTTTAAAGTAATAAATAATATTATGAAAGAATGAAGAATATAGCCCCCATATTGATACTGTTAGAAATAACTACTACTTCTATATTTGCATAGTCTCTCTTATTCTTTCTAAATTAGGTATATTTGACATTGTTACTATTTTGTGTGTGTATTTATTTTTGAGTATATATGTATTTATATATAAATACTTCAGATATATAATTATATATACATTATTGACCTTCAGTTATTAATTGCAAGTCATAGTGTGAACTATTGTCAAAATAAATAACCTTAATTAAAAGCTTAAATGCCTCGTTTACATGTGTTATGTTAATTTCCATACTAATTTTTCTAAAGAATATGAACACCTCGTGCTAGTTTTCAATAATTTTGTGTTTCCCTATTTTTATTCAGATGTTTAATTGGGTGTCTAATTCAAAATTTCACCATGTAAGCAAACCAGGAAAAGAAAGTTTCTTGTTAATTTATGTTAATGAGCTTATTTTCAGAGAAGAAATCCTGTAGAGATTTACAGAAAATTCTGAGACAGGATCTGTAATCTTGACAGTGTGATTTGAGTAGCTGATTTGAAGGATATAAATGATGGGAGAAGGTAGACATTTCTTTTTTTTTTTTTTTGAGTTGGAGTCTCACTCTGTCGCCCAGACTGGAGTGCAGTGGTTGCTCCTGGCCACTGCAGCCTCGACCTGATGGGCTCCGGCGATCCTTCCACCTCAGCCTTCCGGAGTAGCCGGAATTACATGCATGCACTACCATGCCCGGCTGATTTTTAAAAAATTATTGTAGAGATGAGGTCTTGCCAAGTTGCCCAGGTGAGTCTCGAACCTGCGGGCTCAGGCAATCCACTCACCTCAGCCTCCCCAAGCGCGGGATTACAGGCTGAGCCACCGAGCCCGGCTACATTTCAAATTGCATTTTTCAACAACAGCAGTTAGCCTGCTCAGTTAACATTTCCCAAATTGGTCTCCTTTTCTCTTGACCTTCCTTTTGCCTCACATTAATTGGTAGCTCAAAGAAATTTATATTAATAATTAATTTTTTATATCTGAGATAATGCCAAACACACACACACTACTTTATTGATACATGTCACATGCAGGTGTTAGAAGGTCTATACTTTCTAGCATTCTACCATTTTTAATGGAGCTGAAATTATTGTCTTCTTGAAACAACTGAGTAAACACTCTGCAGAAGCTGGTCTCTGTGTCAGCCACATGTGGCTTGACTTAACTTCATATATCTGCAGCACAATAGCATGATGCTGTTACTTGCTTAAACCAAAGCCCTGACTACCGTGAGCCCATTTTTTGTGAGGTTAATTTTTTAACAGTTTCTGAGTATTTACTGGGTATCTAGCAACATCAGCATTTTCAGATTCACATATTTTTGCAAAGATTAAGAAGAATTTTATCTTAATAAAGTAATTTACTTTTCTTGAGTTCACCTCTTGTTAATTTAAAAATAATGTATTAAGATATCTACTTAAATTACAATAACTTCTTTTATACCCTTGTCTAAATTCCTCTCCCCAGTAGCTCAAATGGAATTTGAATTTGTTTTTATAGTAATCACCATGCTTGAATCTCATGAGCTAATAATATGTGAATGGAAAAACTTTACAGAGTTTTAGAATACTTATATTAAGTACTATTTATAATTTATATTTTACTAATTTAGGTATATGATAAGACATTTTGATTAAAAAGCCTTTTTAATTAGGGCCAGGGATATCACTGATTCTACTACAAAGCATTTAACCTGTAGCTTCATTTTGACTGCTGAAAAATATGTCTGACTAGTCTAGTCATACACTTGGTAACAGTGTACCCTGTTTGGGATTTATGACCAATAGATTTTATAGAAATTTCAGGAACATGGGATTGTAATTATCGATATCTGCTTTGTTTTATATCAGATGTCTTTCTCTGGTAGCTAAATAAGGTACCAATTGTGGGGTATAGATAAAATATTTCCCTATTCACCAGTATTATTTTACAAATACATTTGGCCAGGTTTTAAAACATACGATAATGTTATCCACTGAATCCTAATAGCATTTGTTCTATGCTTGGGTAAAAATTCTAAACTTTAGAATGAATGGCATTTGCAATCTATCTATTTTTGAATTTGTGTTATTTGAAGTACTATTATCTTGCTTAATTCAAAAGCTGATCTCATGTTCTTTTTAGAAAGTACACAGTTAAGAGCATTATGGTACAAATGCATGCAGATTTGCTAGTATTATAGGCAGCAGTGATATGGACCTCTTCTTTATATTTAAGAAACTTGATCATAGTAAAAAATGGTCTGTAGAAATATGAAATTTATATCAGCTTTGTAATGTCCACACACAAGACTGTGTCAGTTTAGTTAGAAAATAGAGACCTGTGCAGGGACTTATATTAACAAACAGACATGGTCTTGGCCCTCTATCACGCTGCATTAAGGAACGATAGGTTGGATGGACAAATACACATGAAGAAACAGCTAACTTCAAAAGTAATAAAAATGTCCTGGCTTATAAAGGAAGAGTCAGCAATTGTGTTGGAGAGTTGAAGAACAGCCTGTTAATCTGTCCATAGTGGGGGAACACAAAATCAGTAAGGGTGCATGATCCCAATTCAGACGAAGTGAGTTCCAATGGGAGGCCCAAACTTTACCTGTATGTAGACCACTTATGTTCCTAATCCTGACTTGTACCCTACATCTTTAAAATAAAATAGAAAAAAAAAAATCTGCCTGTGGTTCCTGGGGAAATTAATTCTGAGCCATGACTTCAAGCCTGGGGACTGCAGTGGAGTGTAGCCACCTGGAGGGAAGAACCTTGACCCAGGCACCACAAATTATTCAGCTATTCTGGGAGATTAGAAAGAAGTTGTTTACGACACCCTATTTCTTATAAGGAGAAATGTTTTATCAGAGACACAATGGCTTAGTTACTTGTTACTCTTGAGCTTGCTAATAAATAGGCTTGATCCCAGTCAGTAAACCACATTTTGTCTAGCAGTTTCCCAGTGAATTTGTGACTTGTGATTGTTATGGTACTTGCTTATGCAATTCTTCTCTTTTTATAGAATTTTTTTTCTAGGTCACTTGTGTTTAAACTTGACCTCTTTGAGGAAAATAGGCATAGCAACTAAAGTATGTATTAACTGCATTAATTTATATTTTGGATGTGTGAGATGTCAGTGCATATAGCATTTACTTCTGGTTTAAAACCATACATTATATAGTGAATATGTCAGTTGCTTTGGCCACATCACCTGCAGAGGTGAGGCTTACCGGTCGAATATAGTGTGGGCTATGATTGGATTGTTGTAGAATCCCATCTCTTTTGCACATGGCATTGAGGTCAGACCCTCTAGCATGGCATACAGCGTCTTGTGTGGGTTTTCCACTGTAGCTGGCAAAACAACAATAGAAAGGCAGTTTGTGGGAGAAGAAGCAAACATTTGGTTTTCATGTGTGTTTAACACTGTTTATACATCCTGTAGGAATAATAAAGTGAGACAAGAAGAAACAACAGCTTGGTATGGGAAGCTCCCAGGAGTGGGAGACAAGGAGATAGAAGACCATTCCTGCCTCCACCTCAAACTTGCCATCCTAGCAGGATGTTGGAAGAGTTGCTGAGCCTCAGTTTCTTTGTAGGTTTGTAAGAAAAGATTATAATAGCTCCAAGGTCTTATTTTTTTGTAAAGTTTCAAAAGTCTGTGAGAAATGTCTGCTGTTTATTTCTAAATGCTATGCAGCAGACTTTCATTCAGAAGTATTTATTGAGTGACATTCAGTAGAGGTGAGAATGTGGCAACAAATAAGACAGGATTCTGGTTCATTCTGGTGGGAGGAGGCACATACATGATAAATAAAAGGGTAAATAATTGCCAGATAACTGGCAATTGCTTTGAAGGACATAAACAGGATAATAAAATACTTACAGAAGGACTAGAAAGAGGACACGTTAGATGGGATGGTTAGGAAATCCCTCTCTGAAGAGGTGAACTTGAAGGGCAAGAAGCAATCAACAGTACAGGGAACTGGAGGGAAGAGTGTCCCCAGCAGAGGAAGCAGGAAGTATACACTTTCATGTATTATTAAGGTTAATGTTTTTGTAAGTTTTGATAATAGCTATAAAGTGTACACGGACTAGATTTTGAAGACATTGAAGTAAGAACTAACTATACATCTTTCTTTATCTCAGATTGCCACATCTAAGCTTTATATTAGTAGGGACTAAATTACTGCTTTGAGAATTGAAAGCAAATTTGAATACAGAGTAATACCAATATCATTCCCCCCATTTTGTTGTATGTCTGTTTTGTTTTCCTAGTTTATTTCACATTGCATGGATGTGTAGTTATGTCATGACTTGTATTTTTTTTTGGGGGGGGGCTTCCTTTGGTCCCCATTTCACCTGGTTTGAGATCAGGTACCATTTTGATGTTGTGTGCCCACCTCACCCCTGGCAGTTTCCTGCTACTGTCATTCCCTCTCTTATAGTAGTATGATAAATGTTCAGGGTCTGCTTATAAGTGAGAACATGTGATACTCAGTTCTTTGTTTCTATGATAGATCACTGAGTATGATAGACTCTAAATCTATTCAAGTTGCTGTGAAGTCCATGATTTTGCCCTTCTTTATGACTGCATAATAATTCTTCTTGTATATGTAACACATTTTTTTTTAATCCAGTCCACTTTCGATGGGCAGCATGGTTGGTTCCATGTTTTTGCTACTGTGAATAATGCTACAATAAACATGTGTGCAGGTCCTTTTTTTTTTCTCTTTTAATTTTTATTTTGAAATTGTGAGGTACAATTCAGGGTTAGATATACAAATGTTCATTGTGCAAGTACCCTTATTGATGAGGTGTGCCCCACCTTCCCCAGGTGAATATCGACTACCATCAATCCCAGCTATCCTCCCCCAACCCCCTCCCCGCAGTTTCCTGCTACTTTCAATCCCTTTCCTACAGTAATATGGTAGTTGTTCAAGGTCCACTTATGAGTGAGAACATGTGATACTCATCTCTTTGTTTCTGTGAGAGATCACTCAGTACTTTGTTTCTTATTAAAAGCTCATCACCAACAAAAAGGAATCAGGCCCTTAAGTTTCTACTCCTGTGTCTTTTTTGTTTGTTTCCCTCCAGGATGGCAGACCAGAGCCTTTTCCCATGTGCCACTTACATTTGGAAGAATCAAAAGTGTTTAGACATTCACATTTTGAACTTTTATACAAGAAGGGACATGGGAGTTCAACAGAAAAGTTAAAGAAACTTCTCATCATGAGAAAGAGAAGGTGGGCAGAGGCAGGAGACTATGTGACCCTGTCCGGTTGAAAATCATGAGTGAATCTTAAATGAAGGAGGGAGTGAGTAAGCATTTCTCTGTAGACCACTTCCCCAGTGGTGACTCATGCAAATCAGGCCATGGGAGAATATCTTGACCCTCCCAAGTCTTGGATCTAACTTGAGAAACAGCTGGGAGACTTGTGAAAAGAAACAGCCTGGGAAGTGTCCCACACACATTTCCAGACCTGGCACTAATGGGAGGATGCCATTCTCCATTCTACCTTATAACAAGCTGTGCGGGATTCTGTGAGCTAGCAGCAGGGGTAGAAGCCATCGGCATTACAGAGATTCAGGCTAGGGACTGGAGATTTGAGGTTTGAGTGGGAGAGAGGTTGTCACAACCAGAAGTAAGAAATTAGTGTGGTAAAGGCTGTAATCACTAGTGCTATAACCAGACTGCCCCCACCCCTTTCGTGGAACCAGAGCAGGAGGAGTTTCCAGGGAAACATCGTTTTGACCCGAGAGGCAAGTTTTACAGCCAGGGAGGTTTTGCAGACAGAAGCAAACTACAGTGACTAACTAGGTGTCCCAACTGGCTGCCACAGTCAGGATGGGAGAATGAGCCCTGTTAGGTCTGGTGTGTGAGAGAGAAGCAAGTTTCACTACCACTCAATAGGCTAAGGCACTGGGACCACCCCTCCCTCTCTGTGCTAAGACCTTGGTTTAGCAGTGATCATTTTGACCCTCACCCATGCACTTCTCCAGGACTGTTCCCCAGCCCACATCAAGGCTAGCTCTTGTGCCTGCCGTTTGAGAACTCAAGTAAAAGCTTGCCAAGTCCAGGTCTGCCCAGTTTTGGCCCCACTCCGAAACAGAGTACATGAAGCATTCCACGGCCTAACCCAATACCCTGGGAGCCCTGAGCACTTCTCCAGGTTAATAGAGGTTGAATACAAATTCTATTACTACCACCATAGGTGACTGATCCTTCGAGTACCACCTACTGGTCTGGAAGTCAGCCTGCACAGCCCATCGCATTTGCTGACACAAATACACAACACTGGGAAACAAGATAAGCCTCTTGTAGCCTCTGATACCACTGCTCCAGTGAAGGTAAATTAAAAAATAAGAAGCAACTGTGTCTGCAGATGTGCAGAAACCAGCATAAAGATACAGAAAGTATAACAAAGCAAGGTATTGTGATACTTTCAAAGGAATACAGTAATTCCCTAGCAGTAGATCCTAACCAAAATAATTTCTTGAAATGCCAGATAAATAATTCAAAATTTTTATTTCAAAGAAGTTCAAAAAAATCCAAGAGAAATCTGAAAAACAATACAAAGAAATCAAAAAATCAATTCAGGGTACATTTGGGATAAATTAGGAATTTACCAAGGAAATGGGTACCTTTAAAAACGAATAGAACTTATAAAAAATTATTGAAGAAACTACAAAATTCATTTGAAAGCTTCTATACTAGACCAGACTAAGCAGAAGGAAAAAATCTCATAACTTAAAAATAGGTTTTTTTAATTAATCCAGTCAGACACAAGTTAAGAAAAGAATTTTTAAAAATGAAAAAGGTCTTTGAAACATATGGAACTACATAAAGTGACTGACATCACAAATTATTGGTATACCCAAAAAGAAGAAAAAGGAAAAAAGTTTAGAAAACCTATTTAAGGAAATAATCAACAAAAACTTCCCTAACCTAGGAAAAGAATTAGAAATTCAAATACAGGAGGCCCAACAATTCCAAGAATATGAATTGAAAAATGGACTTCACCATTTTGGATGGTCATCAAACTATCTAAAGTCAATGTGAAGACAATGATTCTAAAACCAGCAAGAGAAAAGCATCTAGTCACCTTATAAACTCACCTATAAACTCCATCTGACTAGCAGTGAACTTCTCAGCAAAAACGTTACTAGTCAGGAGAGAATGGGGTGGGATTTTACAAAGTGCTGGAAAAAAAATACTGTTAACCAAGAATTTTATGTCCAGCTAGTTTAAGTTTCATAAGTAAAAGAGAAATAGTCTTTCCCAGACAAACAAACACTGAGGTAATTCATCACCTCTCATCCAGGCCTACAAGAAATAATCAAAGGAGTCCTAAGTAATGGAAAAGAAAATGCAACATTTGACATCATAAAAACACAAAAGCATAAAACTCACAGGTCATATAAACAATTACACAAAAAAGAAAAAGAAAGGAATTAAATGGCAACATAACAGAATTTCAACAAATCACAAAGACAAACAGAAGAAAAAATAAAAGAATTTATAAAACAACTAGATGGCAATCAACAATATGACAGGAAAAATACCACATACCAATATTAACCTTGAATGTAAATAAATTAAATGCCACCACTCAAACAATATAGATTGGCAGAATGGATTTTTTTCGAAATGAGCCAACTATATGATGCTATATATGCAACTTTATGCTGCTTACCTCACCTTGCCTCTAACAACATTTAGACTGAAAGAAAAAGGGTAGAAAAATATTTTATGCTGAGCTCAGTGGCTCAGCCTGTAATCCCAGCACTTTGGGAGGTCAAGGTGAGTGGATTGCCTGAGCCCACGGGTTTGAGACCCGCCTGGCAACTTGGCGAGACCTCGTCTCTACAATAAATCAAAAATTAGCTGGGCGTGGTAGTGCATGCCTGTAGTTCCAGCTACTTGGAAGACTGAGGCGGAAGGATCACCGGAGCCCAGCAGGTCAAGGCTGCGGTGGCCGGAAGCATGCCACTGCACTCCAGTCTGGGCGACGAAATGAGACTCCAACTCAAAAAATATATACATATATTTTATATGCAAATGAAAACCATAAACAAGCAAAAATAGTTATATTTCTTATAGTGTTATGATAGTTGTTCAAGGTCCACTTATGAGTGAGAACATATGATACTCAGTCCTTTGTTTCTGTGAAGGATGACTCAGTATTATAGACTCTGATTCCATCCAGGTTGCTGCGAAGTTCATGAGTTTGTTCTTCTTAAGGATTGACAGTAGCAGGAAACTGTGGTGGGTGGGAGGGCGGGGAGGTGGGATTGACAGTAGTGAAAATCTGCCTGGGGGAGGGGGGGCACACCTCATCAACAAGGATACCTGCACAATGAATATTTGTATACCTAACCCTGAATTGTACTCCACAAATTTAAAATAAAAAAAGTTAAAAGTTAAAAAAAAGTTATATTTACATCAGATAAAGTTTAGTTCAAAAACAATAGAAAAGACCGTTATATAATGATAAAGAAATAATTTCAAAAGCAGATATAACTATCCTAAATATATATGCACTCAATACCAGAGAATGCAGATTAATAAAACAAATATTACTAGACCTAAAGGAAGAGACAGCAATAAAATAATAATGGGGGACATCAGCACTTCACTCACAGCACTAAACAAACCATTGAGACAGAAAATCAACAAAGAAACATTGAACTTAAATGGACTCTAGACCAAATGGACCTAACATTTACAGAGTATTCTATCCAGTAACAGCAAAATACACATTCTTGTCATCAGCACATGGATCATTCTCCAAGATAGACCATATGTTAGGCCAAGCCTAACAAGCCTCAATACATTTTTTTAAAAACTGAAATCACATCAAGTATCATCTCAGATCACAGCAAAAAAACAAAAAACAAAAAACAAAAAAAACCACTAGAAATCAATACCAAGAGAAACATCAAAAACTATACAAATATATAGAAATTATACAACATGTTCCTGAAACATTGGGTACATAAATAAGTTAAGATGAACTCTTTTAAAAATTTGAAATGAATGAAAGTGGAAACACAACATACCAAAACGTCTGGGATATAACAAAATTAGTGCTAAGAGGGAAGTTTATAACATCAAAAATGGAAAGATTACAAATTAACAACCTAATATACCTCAGTGAACTAGAAAAACAAGAACAAAACAAACCCAAAGCTAGCAGAAGAAAGAAATAACAAAGATAAAAAATATATATAAAAGAAATTGAGGATATATATATATATATCCTCAATTTCTTTTATATATATAAAGGATCAACAAAATGAAAAGTTGATTCTGTGAAAAGATAATGAAATTGGTATACCATTAGCTAGATAAATAAAAAAAGAAGACAGGAAATCCAAATAAACAAAATCAGAAACGAAAAAAGGAAATATTACAACTTATACCACAGAACTACAAAAGAACATCAAAGTCCACTATAAACAACTATATACTCACAAACTAGAGAACCTATAAGAAATCAATAAATTCCTGGAAACATACAGCCTGCCAGGACTGAACTAAAAAGGAACAGAAATCTAGAACAGATCAATGGTGAATGATGAAATTGAATCTATAATGTTTTTAAAAATCTTCCAGTAAAAAAGCTCAAGACCAGATGGAATCACAGCCAAATTCTTCCAAATGTACAAAGTAGAACTAATTCCAATTCCACTGAAAATGTTCCCAAAAATCACAGTGGAGGAAATTATCTGTAATTCATTCTACAAAGCCTGCATCATTCTGATACCAAAACCAGATAAGAACATAACAAAGAGAAAACCACAGACTAATATTCCTAAGGAATATAGATGCAAAGCTGAAAGCATTTTTCTCTAAGACTTGGAACAAGACAAGGATGCCCACTTCTACCACTCCTATTCAACGTAGTGCTGGAACTTCTAGCTAGGGCAATTGAGCAAGAGAAAGAAATAAAAGACATGCAAATTGGAAAGAGCAAGTCAGACTATCTCTTTTCACTGTAAATATGATTTTATATCAAAAAAATTTTAAAGACTTTACAAAAAAACTCTTAGATTTAATAAGTGAACTAAGTAAAGTTTCAGGATACAAAATCAATATATAGAAATTAGTACTATATCTATACATCAGTAACAATCAAGCTGAGATCTAAATCAAGAAAGCAATCCCATTTATAATAATCATAAAAAATGCACAGGACTATATTTCATGAAGGTGGTGAAGGATCTACAAGGAAAATTACAAAACACTGATGAAAAAATTGTAGATGGCACAAACAAATGGAAAAATATCCCAAGTTCATGGACCAGAAGAATCAATATCATTCCATACTGCCCAAAGCAATCTACAGGCTCAGTGCAATCCCTCCTAAAATACTGACATCATTTTTCACAAAATTAGAAAAATAATTTCAAAATTCATATGGAACCAAAAAAGAGTCCAAATAGCCAAAACAATCGTAAGTGAAAAGAACAATGCCAGATATGTCACATTACCTAGCTTCAAATTATACTGCCAGTCTATGGTAAACAACACAGCTTGGTACTGGTATAAAAATAAACACATAGATCAATGGAACAGAATAGAGAACCAAAAAATAAGGTCACATATCTACAGCCATCTGATATTTGACAAAGTTTACAAGAGCATACACTGGAGAAAAATGACCCTTTTAATAAATAGTGCTGAGAAAATTGGATTACCATATGCACAAAAATGAAACCTGACCCCATCTTCAACAATATACAAAAGTTAACTCAAGATAAATTAAAGATTTATATGTGAGACTTGAAACTATAAAAATACTTATTTTTATGCTATATATTTTCCCTAGAAAACCTGGGGAAAACTATTCTGGACACTGATCTCAGCAAAGAATGCACGACTAACACAAAAGCACAGGCAACAAGAACAAAAATAGACAGCTTGATCTTAATTAAATTAAAAGCTTCTGCACAGAAAAATAAATAATCAACAGAATGAATAGACAACTACAGAATGGAAGAAAATATGTGCAAACTATGTATCTGGCAGGGAACTGATATCCAGAATATACAATCAACTCAAACAAGCTGACAAAATGAAAAAAAAACTGAATAGCTCCATTAAAAAGTGGGCAAAGGACATGAACAGACATTTTTCAAAATAAGGCAATCAACAAACATATGAAAAAGAGACTCAAGGCTGGGCACTGTTACTCATGCCTGTAATCCTAGTACTTTGGGAGGCCAATGTGAGATGATTGCCAGAGCCTAGGAGCTCAAGACTAGCCTGGGCACCATAATGAGACCTCTTCTCTACAAAAAAATTTTTAAAAAATTAGCCAGGCATGGTGGAGTGTGCCTGTAGTCCCAGGTACTTGGAAGGCTGAGGTGGAAGAATCACCTGAGCCCAGCAGGTCAAGGTTGTGGTAGCTGTAATCATTCCACTGCACTCCAGCCTGGGCAACAGAGTGAGACTCAAACTCAAACTCAAAAAAAATAAAATAAAAATACATAAAAGCTCAGAATCATTAATCATCAGAGAAGTGGCAAATCAAAACCACAGTGAGATATTCTCTTATGTCAGTCAGAGTGGCTATCATGAAGAAGACAAAAAATAAGAGATTTTGGCAAGGATGTAGAGAAAATGGAATGTTAATACACTGTTGGTGGAAATATTAATTAGTGCAACCTATGGAAAACAGTGTGGAGATTTCTCAGGAAAAAAAAACTAGAACTATCATTTCATCAAGTAATTCTACTACTGGGCATGCACACAAGGGAAAAGAAATTGTTATATTGAAAAGATACTTGCTCTCATATGTTTATCACAGCACTAGTCCCAATAACAAAGATACAGAATCAACCTATGTGTCCATCAATGGATGACTGAATAAAGAAAATGTGTGATATATACACAATGGAGTACTATTCAGCAATACAAAAAGAATGAAATAATGTCTTCTACAGCAACATGGGTAGAACTTAAGGACATTACCTCAAGTGAAACAATTCAGAAATAGAAAAATAAATAGCATATTTTCTCACTTATAAGTGGGATCTAAATAATGTGTACACAGAAGACATAGAATGTAAAATAATGAAACATTAGAAAGCAGAAGGCTGGAGGTGAGAGAAGGTATATAATGAGGAATTACATAATAGGTACAATATACATTATTCAAATGATGGATACACTAAAAGCCCAGACTTCACCACTACACAATATATATTCATGTAACAAAATTGTTCTTGTTCCCTTGAATTTACACAAATTTAAAAATATGTCTACTCCTCATTCCCCAATATTTGGAGCTATTTCCTAAAAATGTTATTATTAGTCTCTTTGACTTGTTATCCCCCTTCTCCAAAAAACTTCAGAAGATACTAAAATTATGCAATTTTTTTTAAATTTTCGTGCATTTAAAAAAAATTGAGGAACACATATTGCTTACTTCTCTTACAGCACCGAAGGTAAAAAGTATACCTCTCAGCCCCTGCTTCAGGTCCTTCCAGCTGAGTTCCCCATCACACTGCCCAGACATAGCCAAAGGTGCAAGTTTCTTTTACATTTGAGACTAAAACATTCATCATAGTTACAAATTCTTGCTCCAATCTGATGCTAGGAATGACACGCGACCTTAATCTCCTCTTTTCTCTCGGGCTTGCAAAAGATTTTAAAAAAAAACAAAAAACTTTTGACTCTAAATGGCTCACAGTGTTGATAAATCCTAAAACTGTCTACGGGCATCAGGAAAGAAGGAAAGCTCACTTGCTTTAAAGGGAAAAAAAGGCATGTGTTTCATGCCCTGGGTCTTACTCCCGAGAATCAAATTGAAAAACATCATTTTGAAAGGCACATTCAAAGACAGAGACAATCTGTGAAGGGAAAAGTAGCTGCTAGAAACAAGTAAACAATTCTACACTTTGGATCTTTGAAAACAAGATAAAAGTACTTTTCAAAGCAATAAAATCTAAGGAACTCAGAAGAATTGAAATCGGCTCTGAACCTGATTTGTTGGCACTCTTCATATAAAAGGAGGTTGCAGCTAATATTTTTTTTTAATATTGCCTCACCTGTATATAAGAAGTGGCATCTGGGATTTTTCTTTCATAAAGTACTTATAGGAACTACATTGCAAGAAAGCTCCTGTTGCCTATAGGATAAAGGCTGAACTCCTTGGCAGAGCTTATAAATCTCTTCATGTTCTGGCCATAGCCTGGCTTTCTGTCCACATCTCCCCCATGGCCCCATACGCATCCTTTGCTCAAATGATAGATACACTAAAAGCCCGGACTGAATATTAATTACTAATATTCAGCAGTACTGAATATTAGTAATTTTTGTTCACATTTGCCACATTCTGTCATGTCTCTGCAGAACATTTCTTGCTGTTTTTGCAATGCTTGCCTTTCCCACTCTACTTGTCTAACTAACTTATATTTTCCCTCCAAAACTCAGTGTAAGTATCAGCTACTGGAAGTCTTTCCTGATTCCCATTGGATGAAGCAGGTCCCTCTCTGTTCTTAATGTTTCCTGTAGAGTCTATTTTAATGCACACACTTGGTGAATTTAGTCCAGAAAATCCCCTAATGGCATGATGCTTTTAATCTATTATCCCAGAATAGATTATCACTGAATTGACTGAATGGATTGAATTTACAAGAGTTTTAACAACTATACTCACAGTAGGTGTTTGGCAAATACAAATATTCAGAAATAGCTTTATAAAAAAGACGTCATACCATATCATTAAAAAATTAATTTTGCGTATTTTAAATTATACTTAGGTTTATATTCTTCCATATGTTTTTCAAAGCAATTCATCTTATTTACTTATAATCATTGATTTATACGTACATGGAGACTTCATATCTTTGGAAACAATACTTTCTAGTTTAAACTTTTATAGCCTACTGAAAATATAACCTAACATTTAAATGAATCTAGTGCTGAATCAAATTTAAAAACAGCAATCAAAATCTTATATACATTATACATGCTTGTACACTGTACTTTTTAAAATAAGCCATCTCTAGTATAATCAATTACAACTGGATAATTATAATCACAAAAAGCTGCTGTAATGATTGGAGTAGCATTAAAATGTACAAACATTCTGTCTGAAGCGTGTTTTGACCAAGGGTTTTGAAGATAGAAAAATTGTGCTTTTTTAGGAACGGGGGTAATAAATAATGCAAAACAGTGTATCAGTATGGTAATCTGCAAGTAAATATTGATGAATTATATATAGCAGTGAATTCTGCTTTGCTAAAGAAATTTAAACAGTTTTGTTTATTTACTCTATATAATTTCTCCTATAAAGTAGAAATTATTCTCCTACAAAGCAGAAATTGTAAACCAGTAGGTAGTAGTAAGAGAAGAATATAAGTTTGGGATTAGGGCAAATAGTATTTTGGCTTGGGGTAAAATGTGGAGATGAGAATAATTATTTTTTGAATCAGAGTAAAGTTCTATTGGACTGAATTAAGGAATTAGTCACACAGCTTCTAAGAGTAAAATGGACATGATCAAAACAAAAATAGTTGTTCTAACTATAAGAAGCATGGAGGAAAAGGAGACAGGTGGGTAAGAGTTTGTTTGGAGCCGGGCTTGGTGGCTCAGCCTGTAATCCTAGCACTTTGGGAGGCTGAGGTGAGTGGATTGCCTGAGCCCGCGGGTTCGAGACCCGCCTGGGCAGGCGAGACCTCATCTCTACAATATATCAAAAAAATTAGCCGGGCGTGGTAGCCCGCGCCTGTAATTCCGGCAACTCGGAAGGCTGAGGTGGAAGGATCGCTGGAGCCCAGCAGGTCGAGGCTGCGGTGGCCGGGAGCGGCCACTGCACTCCAGTCTGGGCGACAGAGTGAGACGCCAACTAAAAAAAAAAAAAAAAAAAGAGTTTGTTTGGATACAAAGTGCTAATGGAGGCAGATGGGAAGAAGAAAGAGAAGACCTGGGAAATATTTCCATGAAAAAAAAATTCAAGAATAATTCCATCCATGGCTGCATTCAGAATGTTCAAAGTCTAGTGATCAGAAACAATAAAATAGGTTAAAGGCTGGAAGAGCACACAAGAAGTAGTAAAGATTCAATATTGAAAAACGTCAGTCTTTCTCAGAATATTATACAAATTTATTTTAGATAAAATAAAATCCCAAAGGAAATTTGGAGAGGGAGGTGTGGGAGGGAGCAGAAGTGATATGAAAAACTGATTCTAATGGTCAGCTGGAATAATAAATTAGCAGAAATAGCAAACAAAACAATTTTAAGGAATAATGAGAGAAAAGCTATTTTTCCAACTATTAGAGATTTTTATAATGTTAAAATAATAAGTTTTAAAAAGCAGTGTTATATTTGTTATAAAAATTGTTAGATATAATTACTCAAAAGAATATAAAGTCTAGAAATAGTCCATGCTATATGTAAAGATGTAGTATATAATTAAGTGGCATTTTAAATAAATGGAGAGAAATAAATTATTCAATAGGAGGCTGAAAAAATTGGTTAGCCATTTTAAAATAAAAAGTGAGATTTCCCCTAATATCATATATCAAAATCTACTTATTAGATTAAAAACAGTTCCACTTACAGTGACACAAAAAAGAATAAAATGCTAAGAAATAAATTTAACAAACGATATTCAAATGTATATTAGAAAACAACAAAATATTGTTGAAAGAGCTAAATGAATGGAAAATCATCTCATGCTCACAAATCATAAAATTCAATATTGTTAAATGGCAACGCTCCCCAAATTGGCCTATAAACCTGACATAATTTTTATTAGAATTTAAGCTGACTTCTTTATAGAAATTGACAAGTTTATTCTAATATTCTTATAATTGTAAGAGATCTAAAATAGTCAAAAGAATCTTGAAAAAGAAGAGGAAAGTAGGAGGACTCACATTTCCCAATTTCAAAACTTAATACAAAGCTACGGTAATCATAGCAGTGTGGTAATGGCATATGGATAGACATACAGCTTGATGGAATCAAATTCAGAATCCAAAAATAAATTCATGTGCCTATAGTCAACTGATTTTCAACAAGGGTGCCAAGATCACTCAATGAGTAAAGAGCAATTTTTAAAGAACAATTTTAAAATAATAATTTTTAAAGAACAACTTAAACTAATGATGTTAGGACAACTGGATAGCCACATGCAAAAACAAAATGAAGTTGAACTTTTACCTCACATCTTTTATACAAATTAACTAGAAATAGTCAAAGAAACAAAATTTAGGAGCTAAAACTAAAACTATTATAAGAAAACATAGGCATAAAACTACCTGACCCTGGATTTAGCAATAGTTTCTTAGATGTGACACCAAAAGCACAAGCAATAGAAGAAAAATAGATAATTTGGAGTTCATCAAAATTTAAAAATTTTGTGTATCTATCTCTTTGCAGAAAGTGAAAGAACAACCCACAGAATAGACCCAAAAAAATTTCATTCAAATAGAAGTAGACTTATCTACAGAAACATTTAAGGCTAAGAGAGATTGGAGCCCAATCTTCGAAGTTCTCAAAGATAAACAATTTCAACCAAGAATTACCTACCCAGCTAAGTTCATCAGTGATAGAGAATTAAAGTCCTTCCCAGACGTTTAATCCCCAAGATTTTATGCAGCCTCCAGATCAGCTCTACAAGAAATACTTAAGAAAGTATTAAACACAGAAGAAAGGCAAAAAAAAGAATGACAATGCCCTTCCCAAGAATGCAGAAACATGATTGAAAACACACATAAATCAACCCTAAAAATCAAAAGAAAGTCAACAAACAAACAGCAGCAATGAAAAAAACTCAATAAGAACCTCATGACAGAAATAAACCCTTACATCTCAATAATTAGCCTAAATGTGAATGGACTAAATGAGCCACTAAACAGACATAGAGGCAATCCCTTCGGGTCCCCTCCCGCTGTGGAAACTTTTCAGTCCTATCAAAAAACCTACTTTAAAAAAAAAGACATAGAAAAGCAAATTGGATAAAATATAATGATGCAACAATATATTGTCTCCAAAAGACTCATCTTACCAGAAGGACACTCACAGACTCAAAGTAAGAGGATGGAAAACAAAATTTCAGGTGAACAGAACACAAAAGAAAGCAGGGATCATGATCTTAATGTCAGAAAAAATACCCTTTAAGTTATCAAAAATTTAAAAAGATACAGAGGATCACTACATAATGATAAAAGTTTCAATTCATCAACAAAAAATATCTATCCTAAACATATATGCACCCAACATAGGAACACCAACTTTCATAAAGCAGCTTCTAGATAAACTAAACACTATTGACTTTAACACTGTCATAGCTGGGGACTTAAATATCCCACTCATAATCCTAGACAGATCATCAAGACAAAAAATTAACAAAGAAATTTGGAAACTCAAAATGACACTGGACCAAATGGACCTAACTGATACCTACAGAACACTCCACCCAACAACCATGGAATATACATTCTACTCATCACCACATGAAACGTACTCTAGGATCAACCACATCCTCAGCCACATACCAAGCATAAACAGATTTCATAACATTGAAATACTGCTATGCACCTTCTCAGACCACAGCGGAATAAAAATAAATATCAACACCAACAAAGTTCCCGCAAAACCACAAAAACAGCATGATGATGAATAACTCCTGGGTCAACAAGGAAGCCAAAAGAGAGATTAAAATATTCCTAGAAACAAACAAAATGAAGAAACACCTTACCAAAATCTCTGGGATGCCATGACAGCAGTATTAAGAGGAGAATTCATATCTCTGCAAACACACGTGAAGAAAATGGAAGATCACAAGTTAACAGTCTAACAAATCTCCTAAGGAAGCTGGAAAAGCAAGACCACCAAAACCCTAATTTCAGCAGAAGAATCCAGATCACCAAAATAAAAGCCCAAATTCGGGACATAAAAGACAAAAATATACTACAAAAAAATCAATGAAACCAAAAGCTGGTTCTTTGAAAGATAAGCAAGATTGATGGACCCCTAGCTAGACTGACCAGGAAAAAGAGGGGGGAAAAAAGCCCAAATAACACGATAAAGTCACAACTGACCCTGCAGAAATACAAAAGATTATCAGAGATTACTATGTACACCTGTATGGAAACAAACTCAAAAACCTAAATGAAATGGAGCACTTTCTGATATCACACAACCTTCCCAGGTTGAAACAAGAAGAAATCAAGACCCTAAATAGACCAATAACAACCCAGGAAATCAACTATGTTATAAGAAAGCTACATACCAAAAAAAGCCCTGGGCCAGATGGCTTTCCAGCAGAATTCTACAAAACATACAAGGAGGAGACAATATCAATCCTACTGAAAGTATTCTAGGCATCACATTTATACACAAACCAGGTAAAGATCCAACAAAGAAAGGAAACTACAGGCCAATACCCTTGATGAACATAGATGCTAAAATTCTCAACAAGATTCTAGCAACACATCTCAAAAATCATCCACCATGACCAAGTAGACTTCATCCCCAGCATGAAGAGCTGGTTCAACATTGGCAAGGCCATAACATAACTAAATACATAAACAGATGTAAAAACAAAAACCACATGATTATATCATTAGATGTGGAAAAAACGTTCAATGAAAGCCAGCACCACTTCTTGATAAAAATCCTGAAACATTTAGGCATAAATGGAACATACCTCAAAATTGTAAGACCCATCTATGAGAAACCCACAGCCAACATACTGCTAAACAGACAGAAATTGGAACCATTTCCCCTGAAAAGCAGAACATGACAAGGCACTATCACCCTTCCTTTTCATTATAGTATCGGAAATCTTAGCTAAAGCAATCAGACAAGAGAAGGAAATCAGAGTATCCAAATAGGAAAAGTGGAAGTTGAGTTATCCCTCTTTGTAAATGACATGACTATACACCTCGAAAACCCAAGGGAATCTGTTGAAAACCTCGTTGCACTGATAAAGGACTTTGGCAAAGTCTAAGGTTATAAAATAAATGTGCAAAAGTCAGTCACATTCCTATACAGCAACAATAAACAAACAGGAAACCGAATAAAAAACACAATCCCATTCACAATAGCCACAAAAAAAATACCTTGACTTATTCCTAACCAGAGAAGTGAAAGAACTTTACAATGAAAACTACAAAACACTGCTCAAAGAAATCAAAGATGACACAAATGAATAGAAAAATATTCTATGCTCATGAATTGAAAGAATCAACATTATTAAGATGTCCATCCTACCCAAGGAATTCTACAGATTTAACCCAATACCCATTAAATTACCAGCAGCATTCTTCTCAGACCCGGAAACAACAATACAGGAATTCATATGGAAGCATAAATGACCACGAATACCAAAAACAATCCTCACAAAAAAAAAAAAAAAAAAAAAAGCAGATGGTATCACACTTCCAGACTTCAAACTTTACTATAAGGCTATAATCATCAAAACAGCCTGGTATTGGAACAAGAACAGGAATATAGACCAATGGAACAGGATAGAGATTCCAGAAGCAAAACCTCAATTTCTCAGCCAACTCATCTTCAACAAAGTCTCCACCACCAATCATGGGGAAAAGGAGAACCTATTCAGTAAATGGTACTGCAAAAACTAGCTGACCATATGCAGAAGATTAAAACAAGACCCCTACCTATCACCATACACAATAATTAACTCTAAATGATTCAAAGACCTAAATGGAAAACCTCAAACTATAAGAACCTTAGTAAATGCAGGAGACACCCTTATGGAATTTGGAACTGGCAACTAATTCCTGATCAAAACCTCAAGTGCCCAAGCCATAAGAGATAAGATAGACAAGTGGAACCTCAACAAACTGACAAGCTTCTACAAAGCCAAAGAAACCACTGAGAGAGCTGGGAGACAGCCCACAGGCTGGGAAAACAAATTTGCCAACTGTATATCTACAAGAAACTCAAACGTACCAAAAAGAAAAAAAACAAACAGCCCCATTACAAAGTGGGCAAAAGATATGAATAGACACTTCTCAAAAGAAGACATGCAAGCAGCCAACAGATACATGAAAAAATGTCCAGCCTCACTAGTCACTAAAGAAATGCAAATTAAAACTACACTAAGATATCACCTAACTCCAGTCAGGATGGCCATCATCAAAAACTCAAAAAACAACAGATGCTGGCAAGGATGCAGGGGAAAGGGAACACTTCGACACTGTTGGTGGGAGTGTAAACTAGTACAGCCTCCACGGAAAACAGTTTGGAAATTCCTAAAATGTCTAAAAATTAACCTCCCATATGACCCTGCAATCCCCCTACTGGAAATATACCTGGAGGAACTCAGATCACTCTTTGAAAAAGATACCTGCACACGCATGTTTATTGCAGCTCTATTCCCAATAGCAAAAACATGGAACCAACCGTGCTACCCATTGAAAGAGGACTGGATAAAAAAATGTGGTACATATACACAATGGAATACTATGCAGCCATAAAGGACAAAATTATGAACTTCGCAGCAACTTGGATGGACTTAGAGTGTATAATATTGAGTGATCTATCACAGAAACAACTAAGTATCACATTTTCTCACTTATAAGCGGACCTTGACCAACAATCATAATACTATAAGAAAAGGATTGGCAGTAGTGGGAAACTGCAAGGGGAGGGAAGCACACCTCATCAACAAGGGTACCTGCATAATGACCATTTGTATACCTAACCCTGAATTGTACCCCACTTATTTAAAATAAAAAATTTTTTTAAATAAATTTTTTCATATCACACATCTAAATAAGAGATTAGTATACAAAACATATAAAGAACTCATATAACTCAACAACAATAATATGCAATTTCAAAAATGAGAAAAAGACATGAATAGACATTTTTTCAAAAAAACTGACCATATGCAAATTCCAACAAACACCTGAAAAAATGCTCAATATCATTAGCTAATAGAGAAAAACAAGCCAAAATCACAATAAATATCATGTCACACCCACTAGAATGACTATAATTTTTTTAAGCCATTGAATTATATGATTTGAATGGGTAGACATATGATATGTGAATTACATTTTAATAAAATTATTTTTATAAAAGACAGAAGATAGAGGGAGAGAGAATTTAAAGAGACACATCAAAATCCTAACAACAGTTTGACTGTGAGTGAGCCAATTCAGTTCCCAAATGGCCAATGGCTCACATTAAGACTTCATGCAAACTCAAAGGAAAAACAATTAAAAATCACTCCAGTTCTGGTCAAAATTGGAGTTAAGGGGACCAAATTTACCTTCCTGACTGAAGTAACAACACAAGAACAAAAACATGGAAAAAGAAAAGAAAAAATTCCTTTTCAAGACCCTGGACATCAGACAACAAAGTACAATGATCCTTGAGAGGCAGAAAACAAACAGGTGATTCAAAAGATGGCTGTCTTAGCTTACTATCTTGAATTTCCAAGCTGCATTGCAAAAAGGGGAAAATCAAAGAGTACTCAGTAGACTCCATGAGTTGAGGAAATCAAGGCAGATGGAATTCTCAAGTCAGCCTAACAGAGGGGAGAAAACTGTGTAAGAACTCCAGATGCCAGCAAGTCCTTCTCAGGCTTTCAGCCGATTCCTGATTAACGCATGTCCTTTAAGGCATTATCCAAGGCCAACAGAAGACTTATTCCAAAGAATTAGAGGTAACAATGCCTAGTTTTCACAGAAGTCCAGGAATACTGCCTAATTCCACCAGATAGATGGGGAATCTCATGATTCACAAGACTTTGAATAAAGAACACCCTTGTCTCAGTGCTAGGGAATATTTAGCCCTAGACCGAGCACTGCCATGATCCCACATAACAAATCTTAAAAGTCAGAATATCCACAATGTATAAAGAACTCAAGACTCAATAAGAAACAAACAATTCAGTTAAAAATTGAAAAAGTCCCTAAACAGACACTTCAACAAAAAGAAGATATGCAGAGGAAAAAAGTCAACATATGAAAAGATGCTCAATGTCATATGTTATTAGGAAAATTAAACAACTAAAACCACAATGAGAAACTACTTTACACCCATTAAGATAACTAAAATTTAGATTAACCATACCAGTTGTTGGTAAAGATGTGGAAGAACTGGAGCTCACACACTACCAATGGGAATGTAAAATGGTACAACCACTTTGGAAAATAATTTTGTGGCTTCTTAAACAGACATCTACCATATGATGCAAACATTTACCAATTTCCTTCAAAGTACTTACCCAAGATGAAAAGATATGTGCATACAAAGAGTTTTATAAGAATATTCATATAGCTTCATTTGTTATAGAAAAAACCTGGAAACATGCAAATGTCTATTTAAGTGAATGGGTACACTGTGGAATTTTCATGCAATAGAATAATAGCAATGTAAATAACTATTGATACATGCAATAACACAGATAAGCCTCAAAATAATTACGCTGAGTGATATCAGCCAGGTGCATCCCCCCAAAAGTGCACATGCTGTATGATCACATTTATACAAAATTCTAATGAACTGTAGCAACAGAAAATAGATCAGCGATTGCCTGGGCCTGGGGCAGGAGGAAGACAAGGAGAGAGCAGAAAGGTTATACAAAGAACATGAGGAAACATCAAAAGAATGACTGTTCATTTCCCTAATTTTGGTGATGCTTTCATAAATGTATACAAAGTCAAAACTTTTCCAATTGTATACTTTATATCTATATAGTTTATGCTATATCAATTACCTTTCAAGTAAACTGTTTGAAAAGGGGATAAAAAAAGAAAAAGGGATCATTCCAAGTCAAATCTTAATTTTCTGTGATATAATGAATTCACAGTTTATACCATACATTTTACCTAGTTTCTAGTTTTTTCTCTAAATGAGAAATAATTATTTAAAAAGAAATGATAACTATTTCTATTAAAATATATCTTATCAATTATTTGATATCCTTCCTTTCTTTTCAAATGAGGAAATTGAACCTCAGAGAAGTTGATTTGCCCAAGGTCCCATAGATGATCACAACTAGAATCCCATCAGGACTCTTCTTACACTCCATAATTATTTTGGTGTTTTTTTATTTTTCTGCCCAGTGAAAATTTATTATAAAAATTTTCATTTTATTCTTTTTTTTAATTGTTTGCCATTATTTATTTTTTTTTTTTTTTTTTAGTTATAAAGATGTGGGGTACAATTCAGGGTTAGGTATACAAACATTGATTATGCAGATACCCTTGTTGATGAGGTGTGCCCCTCCCTCCCCTAGCAGTTTCCTTCAACTGCCAAATGCTTTCTTATGGAATATTATGCAGCCATAAAGAAGGACAAATATATGGACTTTTGCAGCAACTTGGATGGATTTGGAGTTGATGATTAGTGAGGCTGAGTTTTTGATGAGGGCCATCCTGACTGGAGTTAGGTGGTGTCTCAGTGTGGTTTTAATTTGCATCACTTTGATGATTAGTGAGGCTGAGCATTTTTTTCATGTATCTGTTGGTCAGTCATGTGCCTTCTTCTGAGAAATGTCTATATCTTTGGAACACTTTTTAATAGAATTGTTTTTTTCCTTTTGACACATTTGAGTTTCTTGTACATCCTGGATGTTAGAGCTTTGTCAAATTTACAAATTGGCAAATATTTTTTCCCATTCTCTTGATGGTTTTTCCCACCCTCTTGATGGCTTCTTTTGCTTTGTAGAAGTTTTTCAGTTTTAAACATTATGAATAAATTGTTTTCTGTGAATATACAGAATATATATGTTATTACAGCTGCTCCTGCAGCTCATTTTAAGTTTCCATTTGGTCTGTAAGTATATTAGTAAATATACAAATTTTATTTGAATTATTTGCACAGTGTTACAGTATTTACTTAGTGATTTTAAGTTTTGAAATGAATGTTTAGATACAAATGAGCTTGACATATCTGACTGGTAACAGCAAGCATATAAGATAGATCTCAGAATATTTGAATTTTCTTTCTATGACAGTTTGTGTAAAAAACAGAGGCCATATATTTGCATTGGCTATATAATTAGATTTTTATGTAATATGTACATTTAAAATATAATTTAGATATATTCCCAGCTGTGTGGCCAGTTGAACTAAAAATAATTTGGTGCCAGTAATATAGAAATTTGTCAAAATTGCAAATAATCTTAAAAAGCAAAATAAAGTCTCTTGAAACACTTCTTCACTATAGCAATGTAATAGCCCGAATTTTCTTTGGAATGCTAATGTAGCTGTTATTCATTGTAGGAATGTGGAAGACACACTCAGAGCTCTATTTTTAAATAATAAGCAAGAGGACTTATGTTTCCTGCTATAATCAGCAAATACTACAAATCTACACTCTGTGTTGAACTTTTTACTCTTCATCTCCACCTTCTTTTGTCTCCCCTTTTCCCAAAGCAAAAAAGCAAAAAAACAAAGAAACAACCAAAAGCAAAAAAAGCATATAATAATCTTTCCATGTTTTCTCAATGCTCTGGTGACAAATATTCTAGCAGAGGTAGAAAGACTGACATGAAAAGATTAGAGGTGCAGTATTTTGGGCCTATGTCTCACCCAAAACAATGGTTTGAAGAAGGAAAATGTTCAATAGACATCTATAAATAGACATATTTACAACTGCTAGGCACTTCAGAATTCGTTCATAAGGTATTCAGAATCATCTCCTAAATGTGTTTTGCTAAGCAAACGTTAACAAGTGTTTTGGTCTCCCCTTAGGCAGAAATTTTCACACATTAAAAGAGAATTGAGAATAATGGCATTGAGGCTGCTCAAGCCTTGGCCTATCAGAGTGCATTTGCAGCAGCTAGTATTTATAATATATGTGTGACAGATTTTTTTTCTACCTAGGATAAATACCTTAGGCCCAATTCTTGCTGATATTTGACTCTATGTTGTATAATGTAGTTATTTAAAATCTATCTTGACTCAGTCGTGAGGCCCTGGTTAGAGGACAGTCAGGTCCTCTTCCTGAACAGCCGATTAAGTCCACAACCCCACTCACTTCCCCACACTCCAGGCCTCTATACATATACCAACCCTAATCGCCCCAGGGCCAAGTACCAGACAGAAAGGGCCAGCCTCTAGGACCCAAGTCCCGTTAAAATTATTCACACTCGCCCGCCCTAAAACTGCTTGTCCTGCCTTGCCCCTTCATTCCTGCAGAAACCTCAATAAAGGTGCTTGCCTACAGTTCTTCTCTGTCCCTCTGCCTGGTGACTGTGGTGATGCTCCCCCTGAGTGGCCCTGTGTGCATGCTGTGTTCTCTCCAGTAAACTATGAGGAAGAAAACTATAAAATGCTTTCCAGTTTATCTTATTCTGCTCTGGACTTGCCATATCTTACCCAAGGAAATAGGATTAAATGGAAGAAAGGAAAGAAGGGAGGGAATGAAGGATGGAGGACTGGGGGCGGGGACTACTTTAATTGGCTCCTAAGAGTAGCATGTTTCTTTTTACTAAAATTCAACTCAGACTAATAACATTTGTAAGGAGTGCAAACTCTTTACAAGAGAAGGATAATATGTAGTAACCATTACAAATATGATATGTTATGACTACTAAAAAACGAGCACTAAATGAGTTCGGCCATCTGCGTCTATCCTGTTACATGATGTCATGCACTCCTCCAAAAGCTCAGCAAGGTGGAAGTACTAATATCTATATTAAAGACAGGACCCTGAGGGACAGAGACATTTTTAAAAGTTGTGTACAATCACAGAGCTAGCAAGTGCTAGAGATGGGATTTGAACCCTACTTTATCTAAATCCAGAACCTAAGCTTTTAACCAATAAGCAATACTACCTTTAAGTAGCCATGTATCCAACATATTTATTGAGCACCTAGTATATGACAGACATTGTATCACGGATTAGAGAGCAAAGGTACTAAACAGGTGCTCAGAATACTCACTTTCTAGTGAGAGAGTAGCTATTCACCAGATAGTGTGATGGATATTAGATGAAATTTTATCCCAGGCACTACAAATAACTACTCATATTTATTTGAGTATACATTATTTTATATGGTACAAACAAGCAAAAAATTTTCTACTGCTACTACCCTTTGTCCTTTCCCTCTGTAAGTACGCACGCACGCACACACATACACACACACGCAGGCACGCACACACATTAAACTCACCACCGTTCAGGCTGGTTCTGTCTCTATCCAAGGACAAAATCTCAAGAAGATCCCATAATATTTTTCTGGCTACTCTCAAATACTAAAAAGTCCATGGGTCACTTTTAGCTAAAAGAAATTGCTCTTTCAGTAACTGAGATGTGTAGTGCAGTATAATTATCAATCCCTATATGTCCTTCCAGGTAAGACTTCCCCCAGGTCAAGCCCTCTTCAGCCCAGGAAGTCTGGAATGATGGAGGCAAATATAGTTTATGGCATGTGCTTCACTTCCTTGGCTTGCTCCTCTGTTCCTCCTTTTCCACACAGTATTTTCTGACTCATAGGGTAACAGGCAATAAGCACTGTTCTCTGATTTTGGTGGCTGTTTACACTTATCCGATACTGTTGTTTCACAGAGATTCAAAATGCCCCACTGGAAACCTCCCATTGCATGTCCCAGAACAGATGTAATAGCTGTAATCCTACTGGTCTCTTCCAAATCGCACTGTCATCTCTGACACCCTAGGAGCCCACCCATATAGACTATCTTGTTGGAATCCTATCAACAGCCCACTACCCCCACTACCACCACCTACAGCCCCTTTGAAGTCTTGCTCTAAGGATTTTCTGTCTTCTGCCTGGCTCTCAGAGGAAGCACCATCGCCCAGCCATTGGTAAAGTGCAGTGACGCCTTACCCTTTGAGCCCTTAAGTCTGAGAAAGACCCCAGTCCATTGGATTCCCCAATTTTCTATGCCAAGCCTGCTTCCCACAGACTTGAAATGAAGAGGAAACAAAGTGACAGTTTAAACATCATTTTAGCCCATAACATGAGCAGAAGACTAAAAATCAGCCAGAGAGCAGAAGGAGAATCGCCTTTACATCAGTCTAAGTCCTAACGTCATCCTCTTACCACTCCAGAAGGAATTTAAAGCTCTCCCCTTCCCAATCTCAGAAGCAAGTCACTCAAACTGTTACCCCTACCTTGTGCCCCAGTTACCGGGTTACTCAGCTTCTATGTTATTCTCTTTGCCCAATTCCTCATCCTTGTTAACCTGACTAGTAAATGAGAATAATCCAGGACCATTCTCTCAAAGACAAAGGTCCACTCCAACTCCAAGTCAAACGTGTGGACCCTGGTGTCTTGTTGGCAGACTTGTCCAAAGTGAGCACCTCTTGATTTACGAATATCCTGTGCTTCTGGAATCACTGTCTCCTATCTGCAGAGACACTCCACCACTTCAGGCCATGGCTCCCTGGCCCTAGCACAGGACGCAGGCCCACTGCCACTTTACCACAGAACCTACATAACCCCAGGATCCCATAGTAAAGTCAGTAAACTATTTAGGTATAGATATAAATGCCAAATGGTGCAACCTGGGCTAAAAGGACACATCTTCCCAGAATGTGGTGTTTGCAGTGTTTCCTCATTTATTCTCCTAGTTTTGAAAAAATTAATTTTTCTCCTGTGTTTCACATGGCTGATTTAGTGTTACTGCCCTATTTTGATTAAAATTAAAATTGCATCATTTTCCTCTCTGTCCTTGAATATAGGTTTCACAAACATAAAGTTGGTAATTGATGTTATTTTAAGAAATTTGCAGTGAGAAAATCAATAACAATTAAGTGTGATGACTCTAGTACAGATGCCCTGAGTTCAGTAGTGCTCTAAAGGTTTTGACAACATCCAAAGTTATATGAAAACAATTGATAATGGCATCTCAAAAGCTAAATACGTTTCTCTCTTTTCAAGGACCAACCAAGAATGGAAGAGTCTTCATGAAAAAGCTACCTGAGAAGTTCTGGAAGAAAAACAGCTAGCATCCAGTCCATCTTTTTTTCTATTGATGCCTCATTTGAGACCCTGTTATTTTATGAGTCCACAGTTGAGGACACTGTTTTGACTGAATGTTTGCATCTCTCTTCTTCACCAAATTTTAGATGTTAAACCCCTAAACCTCGGTGTGGCTGTAATTGGAGTACGAAAATAATTAAAATTAAATGAGACTGGGACCCTGATCTGATAGTACCTGAAAATAACCAGTGTCCTTACAAGAAAAGACACCAAAAATCTCGCTCGCTCTCTCTTTCTCCATGTGCACACACTGAGGAAAGGCTATGCAAGGACATAGCAAAAAGGTGGCCATCTGCAAGGTAGGGAAAGAGCCCTCACCAGAAATTGGATTGGCTGATACCTTCATCTTGGACTTCTGGCATCCAAAACTGTGAAAAAATTAATTTCTGTTGCTTAAATCACCTGGTCTAGAGTATTGTGTTATGCTAGCCCAAGCTGACTAATACAGCCAACAACCTAACAATGGAAGAGAGGAAAAAAAGACATTTTCTTCCTCTTTCTCAAGGATCCCAGAAATTCCCAAGTATATATAAAAATAATATCTTGCTTTTACTATGTTTATATACATAGTCCTACTTATTCTTCACAACCTTTCAGTTAGTCAGAGCTAGCATTATTATTATTATTTTTTTTTGAGTTGGAGTCTCACTCTGTCACCCAGACTGGAGTGCAGTGGCCGCTTCCAGCCACCGCAGCCTCGACCTGCTGGGGTCGGTGATCCTTCCGTCTCAGCCTTCCAAGTAGCTGGAACTACAGGCGCGCGCTACCACACCTGGCTAATTTTTTGATTTATTGTAGAGATGAGGTCTCACCAGGTTGCCCAGGCAGGTCTCAAACCCGCGGGCTCAGGCATTCCACTCACCTCAGCCTCCCAAGGCGCAGGATTACAGGCTGAGCCACCGAGCCCGGCTTGAACTAGCATTATTAATCCCATTTTACAGATGACATAAAATGTAGCTAAGCAAGAGTTTTTGACTCCTAGCCTTGATGCCAGCTGACTCAGAGTAGCTCTAGAGATCTTTCTACTCCTGAGCTAGCTCACAAGTAGAGCATCTTAGGGAAGCTCTGAACTGGTTAAAGGATAAACCACTAGACTCAAAAAATTGCTTTTTAACAGATAAGCATAATTGCCTGATTTTGCTTGAGACAACCAGTAGCCATCAATAAATAATGTGGAAGAGAAAAATAATTAAAATTAAAGTTGGAACTGTGCTCATTTTCAATAATTTTAATTACTAATTTAGTATTATAGTAATTTTCACCTTTCAACAAAAGCTATTTTATATACCACATTTGAGATTTGAATAAATCTTGGCCACTTTTTGTTCTTGAATACACATGTAGAGCTCAGCTACAATCTGAAGTTCATACATCCATCCTTCTGATTAATTTTGAGTAGTAGATCACTTAAATAAATAGGTGCTAAATAGGGATCTAATTTTCTGCATCACATTAAGAAGTACTTCTGTAGGCATTGGTGTTAGTTCTTAAATACCTAGGTTCTGAATGTCACATCATTAATAAAGATTTCAGCAGCTCAGTAATTAGCATCAACATGACTTTATCATTAGAACAATGTGTACTTTTAGGTTCATCTTTCTGTGGTGCAAATAAATGATGAAAACTTCAAAAACTGAGTTAATGTTAGACTGTTTTGCATAGTTAATTTGGAACTTATATTCAAAAGATTTTTTATTCATTCACAGTGTCTTAAATATGTCTCTTTCCTGAGAGGCAGCCAAAACCGCCTTTCATGGGCCTTTGGTTTTAGCTCTTCCTAGTGGAGAACGTCTCTCTTTGCTTTCACTTCAGCAGCTCTTGAGGATAACTGCCTTCACATTAAGCTGGGAAAAATTTTGGTTGCCTTTAGTGTGCAAGCCTGTCAATATCAAGAGTTATACCATTCTATTCTTTCAGCTCAGTTTCCAATGTACTGGAAAATGAAGGACTCTCTCTGAGTATTCATCCCTCTCCAGATTTGCTGTCAGAAACCCTTTATGATGAACCTTCTTCTTATTTGACTCTCAAAAGAGTCAATCTCTTCTGATTGATCCTCAAATGATTATCACATTCAAAAAGAATGAAATATTTGTCTAATATAGAACATACATTTATTGGAGTTATAGTAGTATTTTGCTTGTAGTTTTTGTGCATCTAGATAAAATACAGATTTTAAAATAAAAAACTTTGAAAATTAATGAACACCTTTTAAAATTAATTCTGAAGAATCATAAATAAACTAAATATTTATTAATAGGGGACCAGAATAAACAGGTAAGATATAATATGATATATATATAGAGAGAGAGAGAGAGAGATGTAGTGATTCATATATTTCCATTCAGTAAAGTATCTGCATCTAATATAAGTGACACTATGATACTGAAGCTTCTGTTTCTATATAACAGACTATGCACATAGGCATTTATATCCCCTTTCTCCAAAATGCCTATAAAAATGACAGTAAAGAAATACAGATGACAGTAATCACAAAGCAGCACTAAAAGGGGAGATAAAGCCATTGACAGACCAGAAGTTTGTTAAAACCTCTAGAAGATGGCAAGTAGATGAAATTAGATAAAATAAGAATGAAAAGGCAAATATTCCAGAATTGAGGACACATGCCTTCAAATTGAAATAAGTGAATTCTGAGCAGAATGAATGACAAAAATCAATATCTAAAAATACCTCTACAAAATCTTATAGCACACAAAAGATTAAAAGAATACCCCGGAAGCTCCCAGGAAGAGGCTGTGGAAATATGTTCCATGAGACCCTTGATGGATTCATTATCTAAACTCTTAAGCCACAATATTGCTTAAGAAGCAGAGTCATGCCTCAGAAGTATTCATTAATAAACTGGCTACTTGTAAAATTGGTCCTGACTCAAATACCCATTCCCTATTTCAGTAAATGTGTGACAAATATATATCACACATGTATTTCAAAGTAAAATTGCAAACGTTGAAAAGATGTTAGATTTCATAGAGTTGATAAAAAGTGTCAGTGACTTAAGAAGTCATACTTTGATAAATGAGGATTAGCAGAGTTAGATCAGTTAAGGGTGGTCGAGGGGAAAACCAACCAGAAAAAAATAACAAGAAAGGGTCTTCAAAGGAGAATCATTTAAAAATCAAAGGATTTAAACTAGGCCCTTGGGGAATGTCTTAAAATTTATTTTGCAAGCATTACTATCTTTATGATTGTGCTGAAAGTGAAATATGAGCTTGGAATATGTCATATTATGCTTTATTTACTTATTTATTTATTTTACCAGAAAGCAGTACCCCAAGACAATCTATTCTAAATTGACCTATATTAAGTGAACTTAGCTGGTGCTAATTTTTCTAGGAAACAGAAGACTCTTTGTATTTACAAGGGAACCAAAGGCATAAAGATGTAAGTCCTCTTGTCAACAAGTGTTAAAAATAGTGAAAAATACTTTCAAAATTCTAAAGTAAAATGATTTTAAATCAAGAATTTCACACATTAACTAACAATCAAGTGTGAAAACAAAATAATGGCACACAAGATTCAGAAAGTTTACCTTCTAACTACTCTTCTAAAAAGGGGGAAGGAGATGTGGGCACTTCAGCAATATAGACAGAGAGATAGTGACAGCGAGAGAGGAAGACAGAGAGACAGAAAAGAAAGTCAAGAAAATAGACTGGGATACATGAAGAGATTTCTGCTTTGGGTAAAAGAAGACAAAACAATTCAAACTAAATCAACCCACCCTCTTGGGAAAAAAAATACACAAAATTTTGATTAAATATATGATTAAAATTTTTCTTAAAAGCATCAGAGATGTATCAAGATAATGAGGAATTACAGGGTAGAAATTCAAGACTTGAGAAAAGTTGTACCTGGGAGCATTTGCTGATCTAGAAGTGGCAGTCCATAGAAGCTTTTGAAAGCCCCTTGGAGCTAAAAGGAAAAAGTCAGAGTTCAAGCTCCACCCAATACAGGAAATTGAGACCCCCAAAGAATACACCATGAAAGTAGTGGTGAACCAAAAATAAGCCAACGCTGGTGCAGTCTTTAGTCTCACTTTTTTCTTTTTTTTTTTTTTTAATTTCAGTAGCTCCTGAAATTTCAAACTGCAAACTTGCAGTAAGGACATGCTATGATGTTGGTACCCCTTGTCAGAGAAAAAGAATATCATCCTAAACCCCAAATTATTTCAACAAATACTTTTTCAAGCACTATGTTCAGAACACACCACAACATGAAAGGATACCATGAGCAAGAATCAGGAGCAGTGAAAATAACCAAAATAGTCACAGGTATTGTCAGACATAGTAAAGCTATGCTTACCATTTTCAAGAAGTAAGTTATAAAATTTCATTGGGGAAGTGACAACTATTAAAAGTGACAGCAGATTTGAAAAAGAACCAAACTGAAATCTTACAACTGAAAAAAGGAGTAAATGATAATATTTTTAAAAGGAACTCATCGGGCAGAATTAACAACACATTGCATAGGTAAAGAGACAGTGAACTGAAAACAGGTCAGAAGAAACTCCAAACTGCAACATACTAGTAGCCAAAACATAGAAATCATAAAAAAGAATGTAAAAGGCAGTGAATTCCATGAGAAACGCTAAGTTTTAGCATTTAGAAGGAGGGAAAAAAGAGAACGAATACATACCATAGTTGTGTTGGTTTCAAGTTTTTCGAAATTAAAAATCAATCTTCAAATTTAAAAGTAACGATAATTTAGAACTAGCAAAAATAAAAACAAAATAAAGACGTGTAGGTACATAAGTAATTGAAAGTGTTAACAACTACTTGCAAAGGATGTTTTTCAGAGAATAAAAAAATGATCACTGGAGATCAAAGAACAAAAAATTCAATAAAGAATAAAGAGCCAAGAAATTTGGGGATGTGTGAATAGATCTCAATAAACACTGACTTTACGAAAAAAAATAATATGCAGTTTGGGAAGGATGTAAATGAAGTCAAGTTTTTTTAAGCTCCTTGCATCAACCCAAGGGAGAATAAAATTATTCATTAATATTACATTTTGATAAGTTAATTATGTATTTTTAAATTTCTAAAATGAACACTAAAAGAATGAGGAAAGATAATACTTTCAACTAAAAGGCATGGGAAGAAGTGAATGATTATATAAAAGCAATCAGAAGTTAAGAAAGTCAGAAACTGTGAGTCCACAGGACTTGGAGATACTTGCTGTCTCTGTTGGAGGTCTGGGACCACAATGGCCTTCAGCTGTCATATTTGATATCAAATCAATTTTCTGGGAAAAACAAGCATGAAAAGAATCCCTGTTTGATTCTTTAAAGTGCAGCAGCGCTATGATGATATTCAGAAGGCCCCAGTTATTCATGAATCATTTCTACATATTCACTATGATAAGCATATCATACACAAGATAGACATTTCTTATATCCTGACAAAGAACAGCAGAGATGGGGACATCTTAGGAGACTCTGACAGTATTTCTCCTGACTTCAATGTCTCAGGAAGTGAAGACAGAAAATATGCACTAGTAACAGCAGCAAATCAGGTTATTCCTGAGAAATTGAAGATTTATTAACAAAGAGTGACATAAGGAGGCAACATAAAGACAACATGGAGGCAAGCTTCTTCACCAAAGTACTTTATTACATTCATAGAAAAATCTAGGAAGTTAAAAATAACCAGAAAATGAAATCAAAGATATTGATTATTAAGATTGTGCACTGAAGTCCATAAACTTTATGAATGTGATCTTTGCAGAAACAGAATGTTCTGACTGATGCTTGTATTTCAGATTCTGATTTGTGCATTTTCCAACAGGCTTGTTATATTACAAAAGAATGGACTCCAGAAAAGGTGCTTTGAATGCTTTCTATTTTGCTATATTTATTCTGGCTTTTTCTTCATGATCGGGATCAAAGATCTTAATTAATCTTTTACCATCTATTTATGTTGATACAGAGTTCCATGCTTCTGTCAGCACAATCTCTTTGAAATGTGTTGTCTGTTTTTTATATGTGTCAATATTCTGCAATTTCAGCTCTGTTTGCATTATCTGTGAGGCAGCCTTTAAAATTGTGCCTCCTCTCGTTCTGTAAGCAAAGTGGAAGGAACTAAAAGTGGCCAAGAAATGATAAAATACTTACTCTTTTCATCTTCCAAATTATCAGTTGAAATTGCAATAGAAGAATTATATAGGAAAGTCTTTGACAAGAAACAATATAAAATATACATAATTATTGTTAATGCTGCTAATTTCTTTTTTTAAATACCTAATTTCTTAGAAGAAATATTTCTAGAACAACATTCTCATTTCTAGGTTTGGTTGTAACTTTAGCTCATGTCAGTCAAACCAAAGTCCATTTTATAGAAAGATAGACATGAAATTTAGACACAAATGCATACATTGGAAAAACAATGTATGCACTGCCAACTTTAATTTTGTCAAGTTATGAAAATAAAACACTAATTCACTGGTTTAAAAACTATTCAAATATAAACACGTAGTCACTCCTTTGCCTGGCATCTGTATATATATGTGTGTATAGACAACATGAGACAGATAAAATGGCTCATCACTGAGTGACCACAAAATCTCACTTTAAGCAAGGAAAGCAAGTGCATTAGTCTAACCGTGTAAGTTTTTCTTCAGAACAATAGTCTTAAGAGTTTATTTGTAAAAGCTAAAGTCTGAGTTCTATTGGGAATTTCCTAGAAAATATTAACTGTCTTTTAACAGTCACTAGTAATCCCCAGGTATAACTATTTATATTTCAATGGGAAAAAAGTGTAAGTATTAGACTACTCTTTTGTAGAAGCTTTGGAATGTAAATTATTGTAAATTCAAAAAAGAAAATTCTTTGTAATTTTAAAATTAAAAGAAGTGTTTTTTTTTCCCTTGAAATTGCTAAATGTCTTTTTAAGACAAGCATTAAGAAAAATCTGAGGTAAATGCAAGAAAATCATTTGGCAAAACTCAACATCTTTTCATGACAAAAGCTCTCAACAAATTAGGTATAGAAGGGATATACTGCAACATAATAAAGTCCATATATGACAAAACCACAGCTAAGTGGTTTTTTGAAAGCTTTTTATCTAAGATCAAGAACTAGACAAGGATCCTCATCCTTGGCACTTCTATTTAACACAGTAGTGGAAGTTTTAGCAAAGGCAATTGGGCAAGAGAGAGAAATAAAAGACAACTAATTTGAAAAGGAAGAGGTTACATTGTTCTTGTTTGCAGATTACATAATCACATATGTAGAAACCCTAAAGACATCACACAAAAAAAACTATTAGAACTAATAAATGAGCAGGGCTCAGTGGCTCAGCCTGTAATCCCGCACCTTTGGGAGGCTGAGGTGAGTGGATTGCCTGAGCCCACGGGTTCGAGACCCGCCTGGGCAAGCGAGGCCTCATCTCTACAATAAATCAAAAAAATTAGCCAGGCGTGGTAGCGCGCGCCTGTAGTTCCAGCTACTTGGAAGGCTGAGGCAGAAGGATCGCCAGAGCCCAGCAGGTCAAGGCTGCGGTGGCCGGGAGCGGTCACTGCACTCCAGTCTGGGCGACAGAGTGAGACTCCAACTCAAAAAAAAAGAACTAATAAATGAATTCTGTAAATTTACAGACTGAAAAATCAACATGCAAAAATTGATAGTATTTCTATGCACTAACAAAAATTGATTTTAAAAAATTAATAATCACATTTACAACAGTATCAAAAATCAAAATACTTAGGAGGAATGTAGCCAAGGAAATGAAAGATCTGTATACTGAAAACTATAAAACATTGATGAAAGAAATTAAAGAATATACAAATAAATGGAAACATATTCTATGTTCATGGATTGGAAGAATTAATATTGTTAAAATGTCCATACTACCTGTCTTAGTTTGTTTTGTGCTACCATAACAGAACACCACTACTGAGTGAATTATAACAAACAGAAATTTACTTCTCACAGTTCTGGAGTCTGGGCGGTTCAAGATCAAGATGTCAACATCTGGCAAGTGCCTTCTTGATATATCATAACATGGTGGAAGGGCAAAAAGAAGAAGAGAGAGTGAGAAACCAAACTCGTTATTTTATAGCAAACTTATCCCCACAAAAACAGCATTAATCCATACATGAAAGCAAAGCCCTCATGGCCTAATCATCTCTTAAATGTCTACTTCTTAATACCATTACAATGGCAATTAAACTGCAAGCTTTGAGGGAATAAACATTCTAACCATAGCATTCTATCCCTGGTCCCCCAAAACTCACGTTCTTCTCACATACAAAATATATTTATTTTATCACAATAAGCCCCGAAATCTTAACTTGTTCTAGCACCAACACTCAAGTCCAAAGTCACATCTACACGTCATATGGATGAGACTCAAGGAATGAATAATCTTGAGACAAGTTGTTCTCCAGCCATTAGTCTGCAAAATAAAACAAGTTTGATTACTTTCAAAATAAAATGGCAGGAAAGATAAAGGATAGACATTCCCATTCCAAAAAGGAGAAATAAGCACGGAAAAACAGAGGTAATTGGTCCCAAGAGAGTCCAAAACTTGACATGGTGAACATTATCAAATTCTAATGCTCCAGAATAATCTTCCTTGGCTCCACTTTGGTCCCATCTTCTGGGCACACTGGGTTGGAAACTGGGTCCCCAAGGCCTTGGGAAGCCCTGCCACTATGGCTTTGTTGGACACAGCCCATGTAGCAGCTCTCACAGGTTGGAGTCTTGTGCCTGCAACTTTCTCAGGCTGGTATTGTATTCTGGTAGCTCTACCATTCTGGAGTTTTAGAGGCAGTCCCATTCCTACAGCTCCAATAGGTACAGCTCTAGTGGGGGCTCTCTGTAGCAGTTCTGTCCCTGTGGCAAGTTTCCACCTGAGACCAAAGACTATACAGTATTATCCTTTGAAGTCTAGGTGGAGGCTGCTGTGGCTTCACAACTTGCTTACTCCACACTACTACAGAGTTGGCAATGTATGGATGCTGCCAAGATTCACAGCTTGTACCTTCCCAGGTGGTACCCCAAGCAGCACCTGGGCCTTCCTGCACCACACATGAGGCAGTAGAGAAGTACTCTTTTGGAATGTAGGAAGCAGACACCTAAGGAGATATAGGGAAGCAAAAGCTGAGAACCCATAGGTGCCCCGGGACACTCTCTGGAAATCTTGCCCTCAAGGCCAAGACTAGCCTTAAAGACTTCTGAAATATCATCGGGGTCATTTTCCCATGGTCTTCACAGATAACACCTGACTTTTTTCTATCCATTTCATTCTCTTCAGCAAATAGTTGTCTGGTATTATCCTTTGTATTATCTCCCAAACACACTTGTTTATTCTTTACATTGCCAGGCTGAGAACTTTTTATATCTTTCCATTCTGCTTCCATTTTAATTATGAATTCTATCTTTAAACCATTTCCCTTTTCTTGAATTTTACTGTAGGCAGTTAAGAGGAGCCACACAGATCCTTCTACTACTAAAAGAAAACAGAAGGCCCCATTAAAAAGTGGGCAAAGGGCATGAAAGGACATTCTCAAAAGAAGACATACAAGCAGCCAACAGATACATGAAAAAATGCTCAGCCTTACTTATCATCAGAGAAATGCAAATCAAAACATCAGTGAGATACCACCTAACTCCAGTAACGATGGCCATCATTAATAAATCAAAAAACAGCCGGGCTCGGTGGCTCAGCCTGTAATCCCGCACCTTGGGAGGCTGAGGTGAGTGGATTGCCTGAGCCCGCGGGTTCGAGACCCGCCTGGGCAGGCGAAACCTCATCTCTACAATAAATCCAAAAAATTAGCCGGGTGTGGTAGCGCACGCCTGTAATTCCGGCTACTCGGAAGGCTGAGGCG
>CAUYQG010087258.1:0-18848 GCA_963574415.1 Tarsius wallacei
TTTTTTTTGTGGCTATTGTGAATGGCATTGTGCTTTTTATTTGGGTTTCTATTTGTTTATTATTTGTGTAAAGAAATGCGATTGTCTTTTGCACATTTATTTTATATCCTGAGACTTTGCCAAGGTCCTTTATCAGTGTAAGGAGGTTTTTGACAGATTCTCTTGGGTTTTCAAGGTATACAATCATGTCATCTGCAAAGAGAGATAATTTGACTTCCTCTTCACCTATTTGGATACTCCTGATTGGCTTCTTTTCTCTGATTGCTCTAGCCAGGACTTCCTAATTTCTTCTTTTATCTCATTTGAATTTTTCTACAGAGCATATTACATTTGTAATAAGAAAAAAATACAAGTTTTTATGTTTAAAAAAACTAGTAACTTAGTTGTACGTGTTACAGAGATAAACACTGCACAAGCAGAAGAAAATTTTAAATCACATTAAAAAGGCAATAAAACATTTTCTCACATGTTTAGAAAGAGAGAGGGGTAGGGAATGACTTGTCTAGGATCTGTCCCCTGCAGGCTGACTTCTCAAGGAGAAAGTTGGACTCCCAAAAAGCTCTTATGGAAACTGGCTATGCCAAGTGCTGAAACAGTCAAAACAATCAATAGCAAGATTTAGACCTCAGTTCCCTATCAGGTCAGAAAAGATCTAGTGTTCCAATCAATGCTGATGATACTAACATGGCTGCACAACTTGGATCCCAGAAACCAGATTAACCTTGAAAAAGAGGTTGGTGCTACCTACCTCAGCCATTAATGTGAGCTGGCAGTTTAGAGCTGGGCACAGGTTTTGCAATGTCATGTTGGTATTGTACCCACCGTCATCATCGCATCCAAAAAGGGACCAGTACTTCCCTAACCATATAGCTCAAAAGTCCTCTCCTGAAGGATATTTATAGATACGCTGTGGAAAAACAAATCAAATATAATATAGGTAATTTATTTTTACCATGCACCCCAATCTGAGGGTAAAAACTAAAACATGAAGACAGCCTTACGAAAATATTTCCCTAGCTTAACCCTACCTTTTCCACAAACATTCTAATCTCTAATCCCTCCTAAACATATCTGGGATGCCACAGACCTTTGTCCAGTGGGTGTCTGCTAGTCCTCATGTCTATACTTTGCATCAGTTTTTTCTCCTGCTCCGATTCAAGATAATGATGTGACCAATCACTACAATAGCACAAGAGCAGTTGCTGTCACTGCCACTGCTCTCCAAAGGCCTGGTTGCTGCTGGTGTCTGTCCTTTTCTATGCTGAGGCCACAGAAGCCCGATGCTTGTTTTAGCTCCCTGTCAACCAATTATATTTAGGATAAGAAAAGGAAGATCTAAAAAGTCCAGCATCTTGATTGTATGAGGTTGAGTGCTTCCAAACTGTGATTGATTCAATGGATATGAATATGAGCCACACAAAATCATATTAATTTTTAGACACTCACTATGAGAGGTAAAGCGAATGAGTAAGACAGACACTTGTCCTCAAGAGGCTACCTAGCAGGAAGCTAGGCTATGTCATAAACATAAAAGCTATGGAGTAAGACTCAAAAGAAGATGTACATGGGGCTATAGGAGTTTAAAAGAGGAAGAAGCTCTTTCCCAACCATAAAAATCGAGAAAATTTGAATAGAGATGACATAAAGAAGTCTATGGGCATGAATGGTAAAGTTCTTCTGAAGAGCAACAGCTCATGGTCTACTTAGAGCATATATTGATAAATGATAGGACTACAACCCAGAAAAATATGCTTGGCCAGATTATAAGAAGGCTCAGTATGACAGATTATTCCCCATTACCCTAACCATTAGATCCCAACCCCTTACTTTCACTTACAACCTGTCAGACCCTGCTTATACTCCAGCCTCATTCTCACTACTCTCTTCATTCCAGTCAGACTGTTTGTGTCCCTGAATGTGTCCTATTCTCTCTGACCAATGGGCCTATACACATACTATATCCTCTCTTTCCACAACACTGAAAGCCTTTTTCTTCCTCAGCCTCTCCACCTTTGTCTTAGATAACTCACAGTCATTTCTTAGACTTGGCTTGGACTGGACTTTTCTCAAGAAGCCTTGTCTGACCTTTGGCTCTCAATTAGATGTTTTTTACATTGTACTTCCCTCATCACATCATCACACTACTCTATAGGTACCTATCTGTTTTCCACTAGTTTATAATCTCTCTGGGAACAAAGATTGTGTCTTTCTCATTTACCATTTTATCCTCACTGCCTAACACAGTGGCTGGTGTACAGTTAATGTTCAACAAATACTTCTCGACTGCGAGTAAATTGACAAATGAATGACAAAACAAATCAACTAATCAAACTATTTTAAAAATACATAGAAACTTGAGCAAACAATGGTAGCAGACATTTTCATGCTGAATCACTGTCTTTGAAAACATGAAGCATTTTAATTGATGATATTGTTTCATGACTAGATGGTTATTTAACAAATACTATTTGCTAGAGAAAAAATTTCATAGAGTTGTCAGATTATTTAACTTCCACGAATTTCGCCTTAGAATAAACTTTCCATCTTGACTGTGTGGTGGTGACTATGAAATATAAAAATCTGTCTATGATTTCATATTTCAGAATCTTTAATGCTATATCATGAGGAAAACTCTCCTCCCCAATCTCCCATAGGGAATCAAAATTCTATCTCCCAGGGTTGACACAATCATAATGTAAAGTGGGCTTTAAATTTATTAATGTTTATATTGAGTAAAATGAGGGAGACCTATACTTATTATTTTAAGGAGGGAGTATACTAATAAAGTACAGAAAAATAAAGTACAGTTCAGAAAAAAATAGAGTTTAAAAACTTGAAGAATTTGGAGAGTAAGAAACTGAAATTCTACATGTTATCAGAGAAATCCAGAAGTGTCATGATACATTTAACACTGGAGAACAGAATGCAACAGCAAAAACAAAGAAAAAATTATTCAGAACAGTGTTTGCAAGTGGAATAAAAATGTACTGCTATTCAAACTGTCGGAAAACAGCTTATAGCTTGACAAAGACCTTTGCTGCTTTTGGAAGGAATATAGGACTTACATAAAGTTGAAATGCCTACAGAGAACGCTATTTCAGCCAGGAGTTGAATGCTAAACCTGGAGCCTAGAAAGAAAAACTAAGTGACCAAAGAATTGAGTTCACCATGCTTTGGTAGCCAACCACAGAAGCAAACCAAGAGCTGCTACAGAGTTCATGCTAAAAAAGCGGTATAACATAATGAGGCTGTATTTGAAACTTACTCCAGTTATAGCCTAGCTTTTTCCCCAAGATCACCACAATGGTAAAAGACCATTATAAACAATGTATTGTCCAACCTGGGAAACTTTTAATAGTGTAAAGGGATGTTACTAATAATAAAACTGGTACTTAAGTAGAAACTTTCTCAGTGAAACTGGGATGTAGGGTCAACCCCTATAATATGTCAAAGAAACATTTTGAAAAAAGAACACCAAAAGTGAAGTCTTCAGAGGAAAAACACAACTTTCTTGAGGAGCTGGCCAAAAGTAACCTAAGCAGGAGAAAGTTGGAAAGTCTTCCATTTAGGTGCTGACCTGAACATACATGGTTGCATACGCAGTGGCCTGTGTCATTAGGCATGCACAACTTATAAATAATTTGCATCTGAAATTTCTCAACGTTTATATGACCTTTCATTGTTTCTTCAATGTTGATGATATCTATGAAATGTTAAGGCCCTAAATGTCAGGAATTTTGCTATTTCCTGTGTACAGATTAGCACGTTACTACTGCATAATGCAAATAAGGGAATATGAACACTCCTCCCACCTCTGAAGAAATCTTTCCATGGGTCAGAATCCCAACAAGATATAGATGGCACACAAAAAAGGGATGATTGATCTAAGTTTAACAAAGGGACCACCTTAAAGATGTGGGCAGGTTTATAAGCAAGGATAAGGAATGACTTTAAAAAACTCAAAGGTTAGCAACCCTGAAACCCCTATCATCCTCAGGCTTCAAAGGGTAGGGAAAGGGAGGCATTATAGAAACTCAGAGAAAGTTGTAAATATATGAGAGATCTACCAGACAGAAATTGTGGCTTTTGGTAGAAAAACATACCTGCAAACCTGCAGAGAAGCAGCTACAGAAGAAGAACTGCAAGCTATATTTCCATTCATTCAGCCATCAGATCTCTTGTTGATACTTCCTTTTGGCCTAACCCATAGGTCGAGAGAGCCTAACTGATAATAATCCACGGAGATCAGCCTCCTGGATGACAGAGCAGTATGGAAAAGACTAGAGAATCGATCTAGAAAAACAAAGGAAGAATATTCAGCAAGATTTAATTGAATACTGTAAAAGTTCCTATTTCTAAAGTCTAGATATGTCACATGCATCCTTTATGTTCATAAGTGAAAACTAAGAACAATTTGATCTTCACAAGGATATCAGAGGAAAAGCACATGTAATTAGTGTTATTATCCTCACTTTATACATGAAGAAATGGAGGATAAAGAGGAGGAATTACTTGCCTGAATCATCAAAAACAGGTTTATGAAATGCCACAGTGTCAACGGACTTGTCAGAAAGCCAGTTATTTCCCAAACTTAACTAGAGACTAGTTCTTCTAGCTCTAAAACCAGAGGTCTATCCACTTGGCTTTAACAACATAAGTGTGTTGTCGGTCTTAACACTAAATACTCCACTGTATGACAGAAGGAGAATAAAAATTAATGATTCAAGCACTTAACAACTGAGATTCACAGAATGAGGGCATTGTCTCTGCCTTCCAGGGAAGCCTGGTATATGGACAGGAAAGTACACCACTCAGAAAAACTTTGCAAGACTATCAATCATGCAATGAAGCAATGAACATTTCTCTAACACCTACTAAGCACTAAATACCAAGTACATAAAGTTTTTGTGACTGCAGTTGGTCTTTTTATTCTTATGGTCATGTGTTATTATGGATCTATGGTTTATAATGCTCAGGAAATTGATAGCAAGTTGTCAAGACTCTGCCACATAATGAAATAATATTTGAGAAAGCAGAGTATGAGTGGACCAATGTCATATTAAAAAGCTGATCCCAAGTAGTGTCTGATGTAGGTCCTTCAAAAAAAACCTTGCTGCCAGCCTCAAGTTCTGGTGGTGGCAGTGGCAGTAAAAGTTGGCACAAAATCAAGTGATGATATATATGTTCTCTGACTTGAGCAGTCACAGAAACCCAATGAACACTTTAAAAGAGAGCAAAGCTTGGGAATGACTAAACATATTACCCAGATTCTCACATGAGTCAGACTGTTATGTGGTCACCAGAACTCATTTTCTTTTTTCTCCTGGCCATAAAAACAGACCATACTTCTTACTTCTCTTACAATTACACGTGACCATGCAATTAATGCAGCAGAAGTGATTTGCTTCACTTTTATGCTGGTCCATTAAACCCTCCAGAGATCTTTGGCTCTCTGTCCTTTCGCATCTTCTAGTTGATTGTCAATGCCCAGGGAACACTGGGAACCCTGAGCTGAAGATGATGGAGTCTATGTCAGTCTGAATTCTTGAATGACTATGTAGAATAGTCCCTCTGCCCCTGCCACTGCTCCCAGACAGCAATTCAGTAAATTAAATTTCATAAAAATATTGGAGTTACCAAGTGTCCTTAAGAAATATAACACCTCTCAAGAATAAACACTCAACATTTTTATATGCAAATATGAATACATGTTTTTTAAAAGTATGTCTTATTGTACACACTGTCTTTTTACCCTTTTACTTGGCACTATGTTGGGAACAATTTCCCATGTTCGTGGAATCCTTCAATATTACAATTCTTAATGACTATTTCATGACCCAAGTTGTGGTTATCCTGTGCTTTTGATTTATTATTTTATATTACTTTCATTTTTCCTTTTTAACTTTCATTTTTCAATATCAGATATTACATGATCCAAAGAGCTTTGTGACCATATTATCATGAGAAAGACCATTTCTTCATTATAGTCATTTGTCAACCTACAGTCACCATTCAAAGTAAAGAACCATTGATTTTGGGCTCTTCAAGTCCATACATGTTAATATTTTTCTTTGAGTTTGTTCCATACAATAAACTGTTAAATCCCATAGAAAGCTATTCTTTGAAAGCTAATAAATACCCTTTGAAATGTATTTTATTAACAAAAAAGACTGGAGATGAATCATCAGACATTGGTATCAAGTCATTGACTGCTCTATGATCTATTAGCATACAAAATGACTAACTTATTTGCCCCAACTCAATGATGATAAAGTCAAAAATAAAATACAAATCTATTTATTGTGAAACTTACCAAATTTTCCCCTTCCAAATGGGAATATGTTCTCATAATCAACTGAATTAATTGAATAATATCTACTTTTTCACTTTCTCTGTTAAAAGGGTACACATAATCTCCTTTGGAAGCTTGTAAGAGTAGGAGTTAGGAAACATCTCCATGGGCCTAGCAATGAATTCAAAAGAAAGTAAACATCGTTACATTATATTTTGTATCGTACATAGTTGCAATAGGACAGAAAAAAGACACTAACTCAAAATGCCCAATATGATGCAACTTTAGAAAATGACTTAAGTCAGAAAGATAGTTTTTCTGCAGCTTAAAAAAAACTACCAAATTGTAGTTAATACAATATAATTTTGAAAAGGTTTTCTCAATAAGAGCATCTTTAAAAAAGAAGATAATATAATTAATAGAAAACTTATGTTGATTAAATACTTGATGACTACTTCCCTATGAATATTATCTAAATACTGTGATACAGGATTAAGATATAAATATTTTAAGAAAGATCAAAACTAATAACCCATCTCAGTGTCTCTTCACATTCCCCAGCCTCTTTGTAAAAGGCATGATAATATGACAAGTTTGTGATATTTGTAATCAGTATGAGATTTGAAATTTGTCTCTTCTACTTACAAACCATGAGACATTTGGCTATAACTTTACTTCTCTAATTCTCAGTTACTATTTCTATCAAATGATTGAATAACCACATTACAGAAATTTTTATAACATTTAATTTGATATTGTACATAAAGAAATTATACCAGGCATAGTTGCTCACACCTGTAATCCCAGGTGCTTCTATGGCTGAGGCTGCAGTGAACTATGATCATACCACTGCACTTTAGTCTGAATGACAGAGTTATATCCTGTCTCAAAAAAAAAAAAAAAGAAAGAAAAAAGAAAAGAAGGAAGGAAGGGGAGGGGAGGAAAGGGATGGTAAGGGAGAAAGTGAGGAAGGGAGGAAGGGAGGGAGGGAAGGGGGAGGGAAAGAGAAATTAATGTAGCGCCTGAACAGAGTAAACAGTCAAAATAGTCAATAGTCAGTTGTTGGTTACTTTTTTCCCCACTTCCCACTATTTTTACTGAAATGTTCTCTCCTTAATATTGTCACGGCTTTTGTTTAAACCAGCCAGACTTTGTACCAGTGAATGGTTTGTATGGTATTCCATTACAATTTTCTTATTTATTCATTCTCCTAACACATTGTCGTATATCTACTATGTGTCAGAAACTGTTATAGGTGCTAGAGATACAGCAATGAACAAAACAAAACAATCTGACACTTACATGATCCCAGAGGAATATAGACTTTTTTATTAAAAAAGTAAAACATGCAGGTTAACATCTGAGATAAATGCTGTAGATAAATAAAGGCAAAGCAAGAAAGGATGGCAGAGAACAACAGAATTGATTGATTTGTAATTTTAAATGGGATGGCCAGAGTAGGCTTCACTGAGGAAGATGTATTTCCACAAATATTTGAATACAACAAGAAGGGAGCCATTGGAATATCTGGGGGAATACCATTCCAGGCAGAGGAAAAAGCAAGTATAAAGGCCCTAAGGAATATGTCTGGCCTGTTAGAAAAATATCAAGAAGGCCAGGCAGCGGCATGAATGTAGGGGAGATGGATAGGTCCAAATGGGGGTCAGATTAGCTAAAACCTTATGGGACATTTTAAGGACTTTGAATTTTATTCTGAGTTAAATGGGAGGCATTGGCGAATTGATGAGATTGCAGAAAGAGTAGAAAGAAAGTGACCTATATTGTGCATTTTGCAATATCCAAGTGAAAAATGACGATGGCTTGATCAGGATGGTAGCAGTTAGGATGGTGAGAAGTTGTCAAATTCTGATATTTTAAAGGAGGGGTTAATTGCTGATAGTTTGATTGTGAGATGTGAGAACACAAAAAAGAAGAGACTGAGTGACAGCAAGTTGTTTGGCTGTAGCAGCTAGAAAGATGAACTTACCATTTATTAAGAAAAATTTCAAAAAAGAGAAGCTTGGGGAAGAAAAATATGAATTTGGTTCTATGCATGCAAGGTTTGAGATGAATACCAGAAATCCAAGTGAATATGTAGAGAAGGCACCTGGATAAAGAGTCCGGAATTGGGTCGGGGGTGGTGGCTCACACCTGTAATTTCAGCACTTTGGGAGGCTGAAACAGGAAGATTGCTTGAGCCCAGGAGTTCAAGACCAGCCTAAGCAACATAGGGAGACCTCGTATCTATCCCCCCAAAAAATTAGCTGGCAGGGAGGTGCACACCTGTAGTCCCACCTACCTGGGAAAGATCTCTGGTGCTCAGAGAACCGTGATCATGCCACTGCATTCCAGCCTAGGCAACAGAGTAAGACCCCCAACCCAAAAAAGAAAGTTTCTGGAATTGAAGACAAAACTGAGGAATTCAGAATGTATGGATAACGGCATGAAACTGGATACTATCTCCAATCAGAAACAAGTGTAGACAGAGAACACAGGAGAAACTGGGCTGTGTCACGAAGCACTCAGTATTTAGAAGTTGAGTAGATGCAGAGTGAGTGGGTTTTTTTTCCCATGCCAGTCAATTCTCCAACACCAACTAGTTGTCCTAAAATTTATTTCAACTCTGATGCTAACTATCCAGAGCTAGTGTCAGACTCTACAAGCTTAAAGGCTCAGTCCCAAACTACCCTCACTTCAGATGCCAGTTGCAAACATTAGGTACCCAGGTTACTCACATTTCTGCCTGACTTGGCTATAAAGTCAGGAATTTCCACAACCCTTCCTGTTTTAGGTTCAATAATTTTCTAGGACTCATAGAACTCATGAAAATGCGAATCTTATTATTACAGTTTATTATAGAGGATGCAGATGAACAGCCAAATGAAAACGCACTAAGGGAGCCGCTGTCCCCATGGAACTGCGGTGCACCAACCACCTGGCATTTAGATGTGTTTACCAATTCAGAAACTCCCAAGTCTAGTCATTTAGGGGATTTTATGAAGGTTTCATTACATAAGCATTATTTTGGCTACTGGTGATTAACTCTTTCTCCAGCTCCTTTCTCCTCTCCAGAGGTTGGGGGATGGGTATGGAGTGGATGAAAAGTTCCAAGCTGCTATCAAGGTTTGGTATTCCTGGTGATAGCCCCCACCCTGAAGCCTTCTAAGGGCCCACCAGGAGTCACTTCATTAGAACAAAAAATGATCCTATCACCCTAATCACACAGGAAATTCTAAGAATTTTAGGAGGTCTGTGTAAGGACCAGAGACAAATACCAATATCTTTCTTATCATACCACAGGTCACTCCTTGGTCTTTACACAGATTCTTTACAGTAAAATGATAATGCTTGTCAGAACATTTACATCTGATGTAACATTTGTAGAATAGACATAACAATAGAACCAAAATAAACATGGCTAACATTTGGAGAAGCGAGGTCAAAGACACTACTAATTTGACCTAAAAAACCGTTACACATATTTTTATATTCTTAAACTAATTTGTTACCCTTGTTTCCCCTGGTCTTTTGCTGTTTGTAACTCATTATAAGCTTCTACTGAACTATTTAGCATAGAAATCAGCTCTAGGCTAGCTGTATCTAGTTATTCCTCAGGTCAGTCATAGTTCTAGGCTAGCTGTATCTAGTTTTCCACAGGTATGACTTCCTGGGGAGGCTTTAACTCAATCTCTCAATATATATGATCAGCAACATCAATATTTTCATAAGTCTTGTTCCCAAGAGGTAGTTGAATCTTACCAACAATACCAGTATCACACCATATTGCAGTTTGGCCATGGTGCAATTCAGTTTCATTCCAGACCACATCAGTAAGAATTACAGAGGCATTTGCTTTGCCTTCTTAACAGAATCAATCCTAGCCCATATACCAGATATTATTTAGAACAGGCACTATTACAATTGACTATGGCCCTGTTATTTCTGGGCTCCAAGGTAATTTGGGACAAAGTCAATTACCCTGTCTCATTCCACAGACTTGTACTAATGAGACTGGTTACCATTATATGTTGTCATGTAGTAGGGCCCACCTCCTTCCTATGAGAATGACAAAAATATTTAGAATAGCTCCTATACCTAGTAACTATACTACAGAATATGTTTTATTTTGACCTGTTATGGGGACTAGAACAGTCAAAGTACATTGACACAAATTACAAATGCTTTAGACAGCTTTCCTAAGTTTGGGGGGTCATAAGATTCTCTAAGTTGTGCCCCTTGAGCCTCAGCAGCTAGAATAGAGGGCCATTGTCCCATTGTCCCATTCACAAAACTGAGGCTGATATGCATTTGTGCATAGCTCACTGTGTATGTTGGGCGCACTGCCATTATATTTTGACCATTATAATTAGGAACCTTTCTAGGCATTTGATCAAGATTTATAGCTGCACAGTGATGTCTGCTGAGAGACATACACCACACAGTTTGAAGTCCCAGTAGGAAGTACTTCTTACTCCTTCCCAAATGATATCCTTTGTGGTAGACATAACCTAAAAAATGGGAGTCAAAAGATACTGACAGATTACTGTATTAAAATGCTCAAAAAACCCTTTTGGGTCAAGGTACAAGCTCTTTCTTTCCCAACACTAAGCTCTAGCATTATCCAGCATTATTTGTTGAGACTATGATCAACTTTGCTTAAAGCTTCATTATCTTTCCAGGCTGACTCCTATCCTTTGCCTTTGCTGGTGGAAACTCTCTCGAATCTGTTTATTGAAGCTAGTTCATCTTTTTCCTCTGAATGCTATTCCTCATTATAAGCAAATTCAGGTCAGGCATGGTGGCTCACACCTATAATCCCAGTACTTTGGGAGGCCAAGACGGGAGGATTGCTTGAGCCCAGCAGTTCCAGACCAGCGTAGGCAACATAAAGAAAACTCATCTCAACAAAAAAATATAAACAATTAGTTAACGTTGTGGCGCATGCCTGTAGTCCCAGCTACTCAGAAGACTGAGACGGAAGTTCGAGGCTACAGTGAGCCATGATCATGCCACTGAACTGCAGGCTGGGCAACCGAGTGAGACTCCAACTCAAAAAAAAGCATATTCAATTTGCCCCAGGATACCTAGACCAGCACCTATCTCCCCAGACATCTTTTCTGTCTCATGGCCTGTGTTGTTTAACCCACCATTCATATCATTGCCATAGTGTGCTAATGGCCTGAGGTCAGTTAGGATACTTGTTTTGCACTCAGAAATATTAAATGAGTGGTAATTACACCTAGACATCATTTCGTTTGAGTATGCCATAAGGCCCACCACAGCATTCCTGTCTCAGGGTGGGGTCACTCCTCAGGAGAACTCAGATCTACCACTTGATGCCCTCTGATTCCAACAGAAACTCCTTATTTTTCTCTATGCTGCTTAACAGCTTTCAGTTCACAAAACTGAGGGTGGTATGCATTTGTGCATAGCTCACTGTGTATGTTGGGCACATTGCCATTATATTTTGACCATTATAACTAGCAAACTTTCTTTTTTTATTAAAAAATCGTATTTATTGTTACGTTTTTTTAACATCAATCACCTTTAAAGCACTCTCCATTTGATGCAATACATCTATCAAGACTCTTTTAAGGAAACTTTCTAAGCATTTGATCATCAAGATTTATAGTTGCACAAGTGATGTCTGCTGAGAGACATACACCATACAGTTTGAAGTCCCAGTAGGAAACACTTCTCAGAAATTCCTTCCCAAACTATATCCTTTGTGGTAGATATAACCTGAAAAATGGGAGTCAAATGATACTGACACATTACTGGAGTTCCATTTAGTCCTTAACAGGCAGTCCAATTCATTACCATATTGTGTGACCAGAATGTCTCCCAAATTGATGCCCATAGGTTTGTAGGCTGCCATTTGACCTGTCATTGGGGTTTAAAAGCAGGAGTAGCCTTGGCAACACATAGCTTTGCCTTTCCAAAGCTTGGAGCTCTGTCCCTGATTGAGGAGTACACAAGAAGAAGGCTTGGCCCTCTGTAGGACCAGAGACGGGCATCCATCGTAACAGGAAGGAAAACACAGACACATGAAGGTGGGCAGGTGTGCTAGCGGAAGTTTGAGCAAGTAAGCCTCTTATCATTGCTTTTATTTTATTGGATGGAAAAGGAACTAAAAGTATTAGCTGAAAGTGCAGATATGAAGGAGTGTAGGAAGTTTAAAGAGAGAAAAGATATGAAATGCTCTGCACAGGGATTCTCAACCATGGCACTATAGACATTTTGGGAAGGGTGATTCTTTGTTGTAGGGGACTGTCTGTGCCTCCATATATACAGCACTATCTTAGATCTCTACTCACCTAGATGCCAGTGGCACTCCCTCCGCAAGGTTATGGCAACTAAAAACATTTCCAGACATTGTCAAATGTCTCCTGGAGGGGGGGCAAAATCTCCCTGGTTAAGAGGAGATGGGAAGAGTGAACAGAAGAAAGAACTATAAAAAAGAATGGTGGTCATGTAAGGTCTCACTTGAGGTTAGGTGCCATGAATTTCAAATAAAGCCAGTCAGTATGCTTCTGCATATTTTTCCAGTCATTTTACCTGCACAGGATCAGAGCAGGTGAGAAGTCAATACAACAAAGTAAGAAAGGGGCAAGGAGTTGACGGTATAAGCAGGAAAGTGATTACTAGGATAGAATTTAAGCCAGATGAGGAAAAAAAGGATGTGGAGCAGGGAGAAACAGTGCAAGATGGATGAATCAACACATCGTAGCTTCCAGATAGAAGTAGGAGTCTGGGTACCAGAGGGCACGAGCTGGGAAATTACGAGGCGATGGTCAGCGAGAAAAATGCTTAAAACTTACTCATAACTGGTTGATGTTATTAGTAATTACATATATATGTATTTAATATAGAGAGATAATTATCTAGAGTTATATATCTTATATATAATTGGTATGTTTATTAGATCCTGAGAAATCTTTAGCCTCATGAAGAGCCAGGAATTGTGTTGCCCGTGTCCCCTTATTGGAACTAACAAACTGTAAGATTCAAATCTTCTTAAGAGTTTATATACACAAGCCTAATAAAGCCTATTAAGCTGAGTTCTGCATTTTATTTGCTCATAATTTTCTATATCTCAATAAATAAGTGAAAGCAGCAGTGATTCCAACTTGCTCCAAGTCAAAGATTGGCATGATATCTAGCTTGCTTACTTGTGAGAAAATTTTAGGCAAGGTGTTTTTTTCTCAGAAAAGGGACTATCTAGCTTATAGAAATCAAAGCAGCTAAACAAACCTCTTATTATTAGAATAATGGCATGACATTCAATATCCTTCTGGGAAAATTTAACCTGGTCTTTGATTTTGGCACTTTTAGCTACTTTAAAATTACATCAAACAATGAAGAGAAAAAAAGACCATAGAACAAAAGACAAAATAAAGTCATATACCAATTTTACTTTTAAGCATAGTCCAATGAAAAATAAGAATAAATTTTTCTCAAGCTCTAACTAATGTTCCACCCTTCTGCTTCTGAAGAAAAACGTGTTTTTCTGTAGTTTTATAATAAATCTAAAACACTATCATTTTCAGCATGAAACGCTAAGTATTGCTTTGCCAAAAATAGTCACCCTATGCTACAACCATCTGAGTTTGTTTTAATAATCGTCAGATACGAACTACCGCTATGTCAGCCCCCTCAGTACGAACTACGATTATCTGTTGTTTAAAATAGATGTCCTAAGAACATTATCTAAGTGAACAAAAGCATAAACATTTCAACTATCAAATCATCAGAACTGCTTAGGCAAGCATAAATATCTCCTGGCTCCAATGTATCCCTTATGGACTTTTTTCCTCCTATTACTTGCTCTGCTGTTGCAGTGATAGCAGGCCCATGCTGAGATAATGAAACTTTGGGTCTTCTTTTTATAGCTTAAGTTTGTTTCTGAAGAAGTAGAGGTTTATTTCCAGGTAGTAATACATTTTAATACAGCCCAAATATAAGAAAAACAAGATGTTTAGTAAATCAGGAATGCAATCAACAAAGGATACCACAGGGAAAAAAATAAATTGAATTTAGGAGAGGATTCAAGCATCCCTGATTGGATTGCCTTAGAGAAAGCAAAAAGTTAATTTTTTTATATATATATTTCATGTTATTGGGATTTCTCTCACTTCCATCTGGAAACTGAGCCCTGAGTTAATTTTCCAAACTCTTTGGTTTGAGATAGAGGAGAACCATTCCAGGTTATGTTCAATTCAGTGACTAACTGGTTTAGAATTTTCACTTGTTTTAAGTCCTATCTTCGCACTACTTAAGACTACTGACTCTGTCTTGCCTAACAAAGGTGACATACCATAGAGGATTACAGAGACATACAAGAGAAACCAAGTCCTACTCTAGGTTCCTTTGGTGAGATCATTTCTTTTGGATTGATATCAGATTCCACTTAATACTGTCCATTTCTGAGATCTTTTTTTCTCCCCCTCCACAGAAGTCCTCTCAACTATCATACTGACAAGTCGGCCTTTTTCTGATGTCCCTAAGTGCCTACGCTACCAAGAATTCAGATAAAAACTGGAGCTGAGTGACTGGGTTAACTGATAAAATTGCTAATTAAAGCCCTGTTTTCAACACTCCTGAGAGATTAACCAACTGGGCTGAAATTTGGAGCACAGAGGAAGTTTTACTTTTAATAGTATACACTGATAAATAAAAGGTTTTAACAATTTCAAAGAATATAATGTCAAGAAATTTCCAAAGACATTTTTCCCTTCAGAGATGTACACAAATGGGGCAATTTAATGAGAGCTTTGTAAGGGTTTTCTTTCTTGTAAACATGGTTGCTTGGCGTGAAGCACAGAAGCTGATCAGTCTAACGTGTATATATCACTGTGCTGACACAGTGATAGCAACACAAATATAGAAGTGTACTTTTTCTTTTAAAAAAAATCAATCAAGTCTAATAATTTCAATTTAAAAACTGATGAGAAATGCAAAACATCTATATCTGACTTTCTTAGTAAGAAACTGCCAGAGACATAACACAGAGTACAGATTTAGGGCATGGCCTCAGCAGTCAAATGCCTGACTTTGGAGCCAATGGCTGCCACTTCCTAGCTGGGTCACCTTGAGTTAATTACTTAGCTTCTCTCTGCCTCAGTTGTCCCATCTGGAAAATTGGAATGATAATAATAGCATCTACCTAATGGGTTGTTATGAGGGCTAAATGAATTAAATCTATCAAGGACTTAGAAGAGTATGAGGGTCATAATCATGTAGTAAATGTGTGTTGTTATTAATGATCTTTAAGTGTCTTAACATAAGATTTAACTCCTCTATACGTGTGCATGTGTGTGATGTAACTTCCATGTGTATATATGTATTACAATGAAAGATAGCTCCTCAGAGTTTTCCAGCACCATCCCATACATGACATAATTTGATCACTGAATCTTTCTCCATGAAGGGCCTGACTCTATCTGACACCAAGAATGTCCTCATCTGTAAAATGAATTTCTTGTACCATAAACTTTCTTCCTGCTCAAATGAACACCAGCTTTAGTCTGTAAAATAAAACTTGGAACTCTTGGCTTCCTTGGTCCACTCATTAATTACCATCCTCCTGTGACAACTCTCTCACTGTGCTATAAATCCAAGTGCCTAACCCCAGTTATGAATGTCACCCACTCTGCTGGGAAAAGTCAATGTAGAATGATCTCTTGTGGAGTGCTTTTTTTAACGTGTAAAAGGAAGTGGGCTCACTTTTCCTGAGGGCTCTTTCTTTTCCCAGAACCAGTCTATCCTGGTGGTGACAGACATGTGTGGCGTGTAGATAAGTTGGGGAAGGAAGGATGAATGTAGATGGACAGGAGAGTTAAAAACAGAGAAGAAACACAGCCTCATCAAGCTTTCGCCGGCCCCTTGCCCTGTCTTAGTGTGAAAGACCATTAAAATGTGACCGTCTTTGATATCACTTTTAATATGGCTGGAAACAAGACTCTTGCAGTTCAAACATGGGATGTTTAGACTGTATTAAAACATGAGGCTCCGGTCACATCAAAGACTCCTCGTGGGTGGTTTGGGCCAGGGTGAGGTCACCACTGCCCCCCACCGTAATAGGTGTGGAGACACTGTGTACCTGTGAAATGGCGATGTTTGCTTTTTTTCTGTTGATAAATGTGGAGCTGGAAGAGGAGATGCCTCTGTGTGCCTAAGGAATGATCTACTGTGGAAGCTTTAAAGGCAAACAGGTATCAGGTTAGGGTTACAGGGGGAATTTTTTGAAAATGAGGATGTCCTTTGCTCTTAGAGAATAGGTTTCATTAATTCCTGGCGCAAGGACAGACATGATAGGAAAGGATTTTTGTTTTGATCACCAATTTAAAATAAAGGCAACATTATTCTGACTGTAGGTAATTTGGGTGACATCAAGGAAAGACGTAAAATTTGAGGGCAAATTAACTTTATTTTGCCTTTTTATATTTTAATATCTTTATCTTATACTACTTCCATAATACTCATCTAATATGTTTAAATAGCAATCACACAAAATTGAGATTAGAAAATTTTGTATAGTTACCACTAGCCTATAGGACAAGTTGTCAAAAACAATCACTTCATTTACATTTATAATGGCTTTAAAGGACTTAGTAATATGGCTTTAAATGGTTTTAGCATAATACCCTGAAGGCCTTTAAGATTAAGAATTGATTTCATGAAACAGTACTCACCAAAACAACCCTAAACAGTACTCACCAAAACAACCCTAACTAGTACTCAAAGTAAAAAGCTCCATGGAAAATGAAAGGACTAATGACAATAAATAATATTTGGCTTCCAACATATAGGGCAGTACAATTACACAAGAAAAAAAGCCAAGCAGAGGCCAACCAAAACAGAGGAAACAAAGAGAGGTGAACCAGCCTGACAGCCAGAGAACTAGCTCAGGGTAGTACTACCTCCACCCCTTGCAGCGCTGGCTGAGTGGGTTCTCATTCTCTCCCCCTGTTCATAAGGAACCTCACTTGAGGGAGGTCATTTCCTCACTCCAGAGCTCTATCACTACTGAACAGCCCACCATGGCTTATGAAATGCCTTGAAATTGTTCACTACCAGTTGTAACTTGCCTACTCATTTGCAAATTCTGGAAAGCACTTTGCTTTCTTTCTTTTCATTCGACATACACCTAGTGCAATGCCATTTATGAAAGAGAAACTTCATTGGTACTGGTTGAAGTAGAAATAAAATCTCCCTTTGGAGAAAAGAGAAAAAAAGAATGAAAAGAAAGTCTCACTCTCCTGTTCTACTAGCCTATTCCGCTCTTCTCAGCGATGAAAAACATTTCATTTCTAACTGCCATGTTATACATTTTTGGGGAAAAAAATTTTCTGCTAGACTCTGGTCCAATTTCCATTGTGATTTTTGTCCTCAAGAAATAAACATCGTGGTCAGGATGTCTGCCCGGCATCCTTCTGGCCAACAAAGCAGTGGTTTCCAATGAAACGCGAGCGCTCTAGTAAGATTGCGCGGCCCAGTGGCTGCAAACTCCTATGAACCACAGGGTTTTTAACCACTGGCAGAGTTTCAAACCACTTAATTGAATGACAAGTTCCTCAAACAGCTGTCACTTAAGATTCCTGGGTTTAGATGAAAGACCAGAAGTACTTGTAATTACTCCCCTCTAGCACCCTTTTCCTAAACACAGCACATAGTATTGGCAGCAATTTTCAATAAAATGACCAGCCTGGACATGGGAGAATGAAACAGACATCTAAAGACGGATAGAAAAAAGACATAGTGGGAGTGGGTTTTTTATTTCTTTTTTTTTTTTTCCCTTATGAGAAAATCCCTATGTCTAAGAACAATTATAACTCTTTAGGCCCCTAATTTCAACCTCCTCCATCTTTCAATGTATTTCAGGATTCATTTCTCTGTGGCAACTTTGTTGAATACTATTCATGTGTGTAGTTCACCTGAGAAGGAAATACTAATTTACAAAGTAGGGGAGTCATTTCTTCTGATGCATAGCATCATGCAATAAAATCTTGATTTATGCCAGCGTTTCACTTGGAACTTTGGGGTTGACAAATCCCAACTTCTCTCATAAAAAATAATTCTAATTGTTGAATTTAAATAGCAATTTACAATTTACCTATTAATTTCATTTAAATTATAATATTCCTTCCACTAAAGAAAAACATTTGCTATGGTTTAATTATATTGAATATTATTTTCAAGACAACCTTCTAAAAAATGTCTGGTAAGTGTTATCTTCATTCTCCAGTTTAAGAAATGGACTTAAACGTGTAACTTTCTAGACTCAAAGTTCTATAGAGTCAGTACTGAAATCTACAGTTACTGATCTTAAGTCCAGTAAATAGTCATACTTAAAAATGCAGAATCTCGCCGGGCTCGGTGGCTCAGCCTGTAATCCCACGCTTTGGGAGGCTGAGGTGAGTGGATTGCCTGAGCCCGCGTGTTCGAGACCCGCCTGGGCAAGCGAGACCTCATCTCTACAATAAATCAAAAAATTAGCCGGGCGTGGTAGCGCGCGCCTGTAGTTCCAGCTACTTGGAAGGCTGAGGCGGAAGGA
>CAUYQG010087260.1:0-38324 GCA_963574415.1 Tarsius wallacei
ACCCAGCCAAACTCAGCCTCATCAGTGATGGAGAATTAAAGTCCTTCCCAGACATCCAGTCCCTAAGAGATTATGCAGTTTCCAGACCAGCTCTACAGGAGACACTTAAAAAGGTATTAAGCACAGAAGAAAGAAAAAAAAAAAAAAAAGAATGACCACACACTTCCAAAGAGAACAGCAGAGCACAGAATCAACAGAGAATATATCACAACAGAAAATTGAAAACACACATATATATCAACCCCAAAGCTAAAAGAAAAAAAGCAAAGACAGATAGATCTTTATAAGAAACTCATGACAGGGATAAACAATCACATTTCAATAATCAGTCTGAATGTGAATGGACTAAAGACATCACTGAAAAGACACAGAATGTCAAAATGGATAAGAAACAAAAACCCAATTATATGCTGCATCCAGGAAACTCATCTCACCACAAGGAGCACACAGACTCAAAGTTAGAGGATGGAAAACAGGTTTCTAGGCAAATGGGTCATAAAAAAGGTAGGAGTTGTGATCTTAATATCAGACAAAACGACCTTTAAGCTTTAAAAAATTCAAAAAGATATGAAAGGATGCTACATAATGATAAAAAGTTCAATCCAGCTGTTTCATCAGGAGAACCCTAGCCACTTGCTCCCAAACCCTCACTCAGTCAGCCACTCACATGCCCACTCACTCACTGACACATACACAACATTTTCCATACACTCAATCACACTGGGACTTGCATAGTCTGACTGACTTGGGTGCTATCTTCCTTCTTAATCTCTTTTTTCTTTTTATTGATCTGTTTTCTCTTGACTCGTCTTGGTATGTTACATGTGTTCAGGAATTTATTAAAGTTCTGTAAATTTTTAAATGTATTGGCATTGTTCAGAATGGTCTCTGATGATTCTTTGCAGTTCTATGGTATCTTTTGTAATTGTCCTTTTTTATTTCTGATTTTATTTATTTGGGTCTTCTTACCTGTTTTATTGGTTAGTCTAGCTAGCAGTTTATCAATTTTGTTTATCTTTTTAAAGAAACAGGTTACGATTTTGCTGATCAGCTGCATTGCCTTTTTTGTCTTGTTTTATTTAGTTACACTCTAATTTTTATTAATTTTTTTTCTAATCATTTTGGATGTGGCTTATACTTTATTTTTCTATTTCTTTGAGGTTCATCATTAATTTATTTAAAGTATTTCTTCATTTTTGATGAAGGCATTTATTGTTATAAGCTTCCATCTTAGCATTACTTTGCTGTATCCTGTAGGTTTTTGTTTGTTGTGTTTTATTTTTGCTTGTTTTAGTAATTTTTAATTTTCTTCTTAGCTTCTTATTGACTCAGTGGTTGTTCAAGGTCATGTTATTTAATTCTCATCTGTTTGTACAATTTCCAAAATTTTTCTGGTTATTTACTTTTAGTTTTGTTCCATTGTGACCTATGAAGATATTGATATAATTTTAATTTTTTAAAAAATGTGATGAAAAGAATATGCATTATGTATCTGTTGAATAAAATATACTGTAAATATTTTGGGGTTTGTTTGAAAAGTACAGTTTATATCTAATGTTTCTTTGTTGATTTTCTGTCTGACAATCGATCCAGAATAAGGTGTTGAAGTTCTCAACTAGTTCTGTTTTGCAGTCTTTCTCCCTTTAGATTGAATAATATTTACTTTAGATATCTAGATGCTCCAGTGTTGGGTGCATATATATTAAAAATAGTTATATTAGCTTGCTAAATTGATACATATTATATAATTTCATATGGTAGTGCTATTTTAAAAGCTTTATACAACTTTTGACTTGAAGTCTGTTTTGTCTGATATAAGTATAGCTACTCATGCTCAATTTTGGTAACTCTTTGAGTGGAATATCTTTTTTCATACCTTTTTTGTTTGTCTTTGTGTGTCTTTACAGGTGAGGTGAGTTTCTCATAGGTAGCATATCGTTGGGTCTTTTTAAAAAATCATTTAGACATTCTATATATTTTAAGTAGGAAAAGCATTCTATTTATATCCAAGGTTATTATTTATAAGTAAGGACTTACTCTTGTCATTTCATTAACTGTTTTTTGTCTATTTTGTATATCCTTTGTTCCCTAATTTCTCTTATTGATTATTTATGTGATTGAGGGATTTATGTAGTGATATACTTTGTTTCCTTTCTCTTAGTAATCTGTGTATTTACTCTACCAGAGAGTATTGTAGTTTTGCATAGTTCATGATGATAGCTACTTTTTTTCTTTCACTTCCAGATACAAGGTTCATGGGTAATTTCTTATGATGCTAGTGTATCAATATATTTTCTTAGTTTTTACTTGTCTATGAAAAATTTTATTCTTCATTTCTAAAGTATGACTGCTAGATATATTATTCTTGGATAATGGTTTCTTTTTTCTTTCAATATTTTAATATGATGTCCCATTCTATCCTGGCCTCTGCTGAGAAATTCACTGTTAGTCCAATGGGAATTCTCTTATTAGTGATCTGACACTTTTCTCTTGGGATTTTTATAATTTTTCTTTGACTTTTGGCAATTTGACTATAAAATGCCTGGGAGATAAGCTGTTTAGATTGTGTTCCACAAAAAGATCATATATGCAAAGCAGCCCCCGAATTCAGAAGAAAACCAGAAACTAAAGAAAGAAGCAGACACACTTAGTTTATCAGCCATGAATGATTTATTAGGGTAACCTATAGACATAAGTATAGTCTTGGACAGCCACAAGACAGGTAGTTCTGCACACTGCAAAGCCCCAGACCCTAGGCTTTTATCCTAGATAAAAAGCATCCATGTTATAGAAAGAATGTGTAGGTGTCTATGGCATCAGCCTATGATTTCCAGAACAACTAGGATTGTTTTGCAGGAAACTTATAATAAGTAGGTGTTCCCACATAAAGAGGAATATATCAGCTAGACATTTTGCAGGCATTCCTGAACTCAGAGTTAGCCAGACATTACATGGTGAATTAACACTTAAAGTCACTCTTGTCCCCACAGTCCACTTCTCTAATATGGTTCTTACAATCGTACACACTTACCTCTTTCATGATAGTTGCGAGACATTAGAGGGAGGGAACTGCAGTCATTTCAATGACATGGGTGACATGTTTTATTAATTTGGTTTTTTTGGTTTTAGACTACAACAACAATGAAAACAACAATAGGTGATTATATCTATGCCACATATAAGACACAGAATTAATAACAGCTTTAGCCATATGAGCCTCCAGAACTAAACCAATAAGAAACCCATTGAGAGAAAGAAAAGTAAGATCAGACACAGCAGTTATCTGGTCTTGCAAGTCTTGCAGGGCTAAAGTTATGTTGCTAGGATTATCTGGACTATAATAGTTTTAATGATGGCAAAAGTTCGTCTTGGGAGGCAGTTAGTATATATATCTAATGCTATCCGGAGCAGAGCAGCAACAGGAATAAAAACAATGAATGAAAACATATGGCTCTTGGCAGGACAGTTATTTTCCATTTAGCAAAATGACTGCAGTGGCTTCCTCTAAGTTAGTTAGGATATAGGCAGCCTGGGGATTATGGACTGGTGATGCATATCAAACATGTTGCCTGAAGGAGGAAGGTGCCAGTAATACCTATAAAGTCACAGCGGTGGCAATTGACCCTGTTACATGGCCAAAGTGCCCCTTAAAAGAGACCATGTTCTAGTATTGGTATTGGAGCATCTTGTCTCAGACTGCAGCAGGATCAACAGTGAGCATTTTAGCTGACCAGGAAATTCCTTACTCGCTTGCAAGAAATACCCTATTCAACCTGGGTGAAATCTCTAGTCGAAAACCCATTCAGTGTCTCCTCCTCTGACTCGGGATCTTGTCAAGTAGCATTTGCCATAATCTTTTACCAGCTCCAGTAAAAATGTATCTGTTCAGACTTTTTTCACAACAATAAAATTTCCTCTGTGGTGGTCATAAGTTGTTGTCTTAACCAGCCCTCTATTTGTCTTAACCAAATTATGTTTCTAATGGCCTGAATGAAAACTTCCGCCTACCCATTCAAGGTACTGAATTGTAAAATGTCTTGCAGTTGTACCTTCAAAATGCTGTATTTCCTTTTAGTTAACCCTGCCGCCTGGGGAGTATGTGGCAAGTGGACTCTCCAATCAGTGTCCTTTATATATGCCCAATCTTGGGTATAATGTCCAGTGAAGTGTATTACTCAGTGCATCAATGTTATTCGTGTATGACACTGAGTTGCTCCAAGCCCTTGATGGTGGCTGTTTGATTTGCCCTTGTTTAAGGGAAGACCTGCCACCATCTCGTGGTAGTATCTACACATGTTGGTGCATATTTTTTTCTTCTGAAGCTTACTGAAAAAGGTCCAGTACTTGCCTGACTCTCATAAGGGGCAGTTGTCTTATGTATGTGTCCTTGTGTATGTGAGATGTGATTGGAGCACAGGCAGAAGTAAACTAGACAGTTTTTTATTGCTGCTAAAAAATCTATATAGTGGAGAGGTAATCCTTTCCTTTTGCTATTTGCCAGCCCACTCATGCATTGTGATACACACTATATTTATGTACCCAATCAGTGAGGGAGCCAGTATTCTAATTTTTGCTAGGGCATCAGCCTCCATATTAGCAGTGTATCTGGTACTGAAACATGATACACAAATAAGCTTACAATGGGTTCTTTCAGCCTTCCCAAAATATCTTTTTATAGGATACCTCCTCATGGGAGTTCATTTTAATTCAAGCCAGTCATCCTGGGTCCATTATATAAACCAAGTTATAATACCTTTAAAATACTGCCCAAATGTCTGTACAGAGAACCACAGGCCATGGCTCTGAAGTACTAACCAACCAGGCAGCTTGAGTTTTGCTCATTGACTACTTTACTGCCTTTCCATTTTAAATTATATAATATTTGTCAATGGATAGATGCTAGTCCATTTACAAGGTTACCTTGGCTAGACCCATTAGACTACAAAGGCACCATGCCATCATGTGTCTTTGGAGGCATTACCTCTGGGGGCTCTATAACAGGGGCAGCACTGATCTCAGTGTGCTAGTTCTAAGATAGCATACAGTTCATCTCCTAAGGGACTCAGAGAGTATTGTTGCAGACATGCATACCACTTTTGTAAAGTGGATGCCTGTGTAATAGCCGAGGCAGGCCTCAAAAACAGCCCCTCTATCTCGACCTTGATAAAGAGACCTGTTCTTACTGTTACTGGCAAAGTACGGTGAAAGGGTCAACTTGTTGCAAGGCTGTGTGTCCCTGCAAGGACCTGTTGTTCAGTTAAGGAATAGCAGGCTTCCCTACCCTTTCATAGTTGTAACCAGAATCCTATCCCACACTAGACTGGTCAGAAAGCCCAATGGTCTCCTCAGGGCTTATGATCACATCCAAAGACATTGGTAGCTTGGGAATGGGGAACCTTAATTGTGTGCCTTCTCAAATGGTTCATCTTGTTTTTTATCCCAGAACCAACCAGAGTCCTTCAGTATTTAGAGGATGCAAACACAGAGGTGAATGTCAGATAACAGCTCACCAGTATTACAAAATACTTAGGTAACTTCCTAACATTTTAACTGTTTTAGACAGAGAAAATTTTATATTTTGTCAATGACTTCACTCAAGATGAATGGGGTCACTCTTACTCAAGCAAGTGACCCCTAAGAACTTTATAGCGTGTATCTTTTGAGGGTTTATGGCCCATCCTCTATATAAACGAAGAGTGCATAAGCCATTAAGATGTTGCAATAGCAATGACAAGTCTACAAAAGTTAGCATGATATCATTAATGTAATGAAACTGCCTACCTAACAGCAAGTAAAGGTGGACATAAAGTTAAATCTTTAGCAATCATTTCATGGCAAGTTGTGAGACCATGTAGATAAACCTGGGGCAAAACTAAGAATGTCTGTTGTTGGCCTTTCCAAGTAAAGTAAATTGGTCATCTGAGTTAGAATATAAAGGGAAGCTAAATAAGGCATTAGCTAAATTTAAGACAGCATGATAAGTGATTACTTTTTTATTATTTTTTCTATCATATGACTTATATTAGGCACAACAGCATGTTATCTTGGGAATCACATTATTTAGTTTCCAATATTCTACTGTCATATGCAAGGCATCATCACAGTTCCTTATTGGCCATACAGGACTGAAGGAACTCTAAGCTAGCTGAATAATATTAACTTTGGCTATTTCCTGTATGCTGACTATAATTTCTTCTCTCCCACCAGGAAGAAAATATTGTTTCACATTAACCTTATGCTATGACGGAGCAAGATGTACGGGTTCTCATTTTGCTTTCTCTCTTAAAATAGACTTTACGATCCAAACTTGTAAGCAGAATTTCCCCACAGATGTTTTTAACATGACTCCACCCATTATCAAGGAGGAGAGAAGTTTATGTCACTTGGATTGTCCACCCCCACCCCCATAATCATCCATAGCTTCTCATTTAACAGATTCTCTAGATTTCCATGAATTAAGGTGCATTCTGCATCTGTTCTTTACTAATGCTAAGGTTCTCTGCCTTTTTGTTGTTGTTGGACTCTAATAAGCAGAGAGCACCACATGGGGACTCTGTTTTCTCTCTGTTGCATTCACATGGAGACAAACTTGGCCCCACCCCTTGTCTCTAGACTAGAAATAAATTTACATGAGAACGCAGAGACTGGGGTTCTTTTTTGTAGTGTTTCTTTTGCTCCTTCTTCTTTTGGTGAGGCACTAGTCTAAACTGTTGAAGCCAAGTATTTCTAAAGGCCCACCAATATTGCATTTGTCTGCTGGTCTATTTCTAGTTGTCTATTCCAGCTAAAATCAGATCATACCACATTTGTTTCCTAGTAATCTTAACTGGGCCCCTTTGATCTCCCTTTTTTAGTCTAGGAGTCTGTTTATCCTTTTTCCTCTCTTCCTCTAGTAATCAGTTAAACTTGATCAGTTTATCCAAAATCAGAAATGACTTTTCCCACCTTGTAGACATCTTGTCTCACAGGGGAATCATACCACTCCCAGGAACACTTTAATCCTTTAATTCCTGGTGGGGAGATGCCATCCCCACCAGTATCCCATAGCTGCCCCATCTATTTTGCGAAGCTTTTTCTTGGCAGCTATTTAAATTTTTTGCTGTGCCCAGTAATTCTGCCAAGGGCTACCTGTGTTGGGATTTTGCTTTCTACTGCATAAATGATTTTGCTCTCAAAAGAAGAGGGTAATTATACTTCATCTACCAAACTCTTATCTACATCTGACTCACTAATTGGTTCTAAATAATTCCAGATATGTATATTCCACCTGGTTTGGCAAGTACAGCCCACACTTTAAGCTGGTACAACTGTCTTTTTCCCAGTCTTACAAAGAGGCAAGCTAAGCTTTCCTTCTGTGTCTCCTAAGTTTCAAGCTTATTTTCCAAACCAAGTGCTAACACAGATGTGGAAGGTCTCATATCCTGTTCTAACTGAAATATTCAGAGTGTTCCTCTAGCTGCAACTATGGATGGCAGAAGGTGGCTTCTTTGCTCTGCAGGACCACAGTCACAGTGATCCCAGACCCATGTTTCACAAAGCTGGTCCTGTGGTATTCACTTACCTATGTATGTTTGGTAGAGTGAAGATGGCGCCTCAGTGTTGGGTAGGTGTAGTGGCTATTTTCCCCAGAGAAGGGCACTTTCCAGTGATGACTCTGGGGTCAATACGGTGCAGTGCTGCAGCAGCTTGGCTCACAAGGTAGGGGTGAGGGATGAAAGTGCACACCTTATGGTATTAATGCAGGGAAATGTGGCAGCATGAATTTCCAGCAACTCTTCAAATGGGGCTCAGGGCTTTCGAGGACTTTGAGATTCTCTTATAATATTAAGAAATGTAGGTGTTTGTGGTTGCAATATGGGTCGATGCAATTCTTCTGCTTACCTTTTCTCCACAAAGGGGGATTCCTCCTGATTTTAGGCTGATCCAAATTTAGTGGGAAGATGAGACTGCAGAGGCCTGGTGCCTGCATGCTGTCCTCCTGGATTTCCATTGACCACAGATCTCCAGTGACACACTAGTCAACTCTTAGCTGTTCATGTGTTGTCTTGGCTCTTTATAGTGGCGAGGATGAGTGTCAGCATTTCTAGTCAGTCATCTTGCTGACATTAATCAGCTTCCTATCCAATCTGAGTTTAAAGTTATCATTCATCATTTAAAGCTCTAACTAGAAGCAATATTAAAATATTTTGGGATGACTAACAACAAAACAGTCAAATAGGAAATAAAGCATCATCAAACCTAAAACTAAAACAAATAACTGTCATCATCAAATTAGAAAGAAAATTACACCATATTTCATATCATAAGTCAACAAATGTAACTGGAAATTGAACTTGCCAGACGGCTTAATAATTAAGTTTTTTTTTTTGACAGGAGTCTAGTAGTATGCATTGGTAAGTAACTTTGCATAATCCCTTGAAACATTGACAGTCAGATGAACCTCATGTTTGAAAGCATTGACATTTCTTATTTACACATAAAATGTTTACATACATTTAAGTGCATATAAAATAAATAAATAAATTTACCAGAAAATTTATCAGACTACCTTCAACATTTTGGCATATATCTTGGATACCCTTGTGGGCTCATCAACATCAATGTTGTTGTCATTAACAAAATAGTTCACTTTTTTATTTTAATTTTTTATTTTAAAGATGTGCTGTACAATTCAGGGTTAGGTATACAAACACTCATTATGCAGGTACCCTTGTTGATAAGGTGTGCACCTCTCTCCCCTGGCAGTTTCCCTCAAGTACCAATCCCACCTCACTCTCCCAGAGAGTTTTCCACTACAGCCAATCCCTTTCTAATAGTATTATGATAATTGTTTAAGGTCTGCTTATGAGTGAGAAGATATGGTACTCTGCTCTTTATTTCTGTGATACATCACTGAGTACGATAGTCCCGAAATCCATCCAAGTTGCTGCGAAGTTCACATGATTGTCCTTCTTTATGGCTGCCTAATATGCCGTTGTGAATTTTTTTTTATTCATTCCAGTTTCAACGGGCAGCACGGTTGGCTCCATGTTTTTGCTATTGTGAATAGTGCTGCAACAAACATGTGTGTGCAGGTATCTCTTTTGTAGAATGATTTGAGTTTCTCCAGCTATACTCCCAATAGGAGAATCGCTGAGTCATATGGAAGGACAATTTCTAGTTCTTTCAGAAATTGCCACACTGTTTTCCAAAGATGTTGTACTAGTTTGCATTCCCACAGCAGTTTAGAAGCGTTCCTTTTTCTCCGCATCCTGATGACCTTTATTAATGATGGCCATTCTTACTGGGGTTAGGTGGTATCTCAACGTGGTTTCAATTTGCACTTATCTGATGATTAGTGAGGCTGATCACTTTTTCATGTGTCTGTTGGCTGCCCATATTTCTTCTTTGGAAAAGTGTCTATTCATGTCTTTTGCCCACTTTTTAATGGAGCTTTTGTTTTTTGTTTGTTTGTTTTGTTTTGTTTTGTTTTCAATTTTGGAGCATTTGAGTTCCTTGTAGATACTAGATGTTAGGTCTTTGTCAGATACACAGTTGGCAAATATTTTTTTCCCATTCTATGGGCTGTTTCCTCACTCTCTTGATGTTTTTTTTTTTGCTTTGCAGAAACTTTTCAGTTGGACGAGGTCCCACTTGTCTATCTTATCTTTTATGGTGTGGGCACTTGGGGTTTTGATCAGGAATTGGTTGCCAGTTCCAAATTCCATAAGGGTGTTTCCTGCATTCTCTAAGATTCTTATAATTTGAGATTTTATATTTAGGTCTTTGATCCATTTAGAGTTAATTTTTGTATACGTTGATCAGCCAGTTTTCCCAGCAACGTTTACTGAATAGGTACTTCTCTCCCTAGTGGTTGGTGGTGAAAGTTTTGTCAAAGATGAATTGGTTGAGAAATTGAATTTTTGCTTCCAGAATACCTATCCTATTCCATCGGTTCATGTGCCTGTTCTTGTACCAGTACCAGACTGTTTTGATTATTGTAGCCTTATACTAAACTTTGAAGTCTGAAAGTGTGATGCCTCCTGCTTTGTTTCTTTTGTTAAGGATTCTTCTGGCTATTTGTGGTCATTTATGCTTTCATATGAATTACTGTATTGTCATTTCCAGGTCTGAGAAGAATGATGTTGGTAATTAAATGGGTATTGTATTGAATCTGTAGATTGTCTTTGGTAAGATGGGCATCTTAACAATGTTGATTCTTCCTGTTCATGAGCATGGAATATTTTTCCATTTGTTTGCTTCTTCTTGGAGTTCTTTGAGTAGTGTTTTGTAGTTCTCATTGTAAAGTTCTTACACTTCTCTGGTTAGGAGGTATTTCATTCTTTTGGCGGCTATTGTGAATGGGATTGTGCTTTTTATTTGGTTCTCTACCTGCTTGTCATTGGTAAAACAGTTCACTTTTTATAGTGTTACTACATACTTGTCCTTGTTGTAAGCATATTTCATTGTATAACTCATGAAATCTTTATGAGACTGGCAGTATTACTGTAATCCCAGTTTTTTGTTTTGTTTTGTTTTGTTTTGAGTTGGAGTCTTACTCTGTCACCCAGACTGGTGTGCAGAGGCACACTCTCGGCCACCGCAGCCTCAATCTGCTGGGCTATGGCGATCCTTCCCCCTCTGCCTTCCAAGTAACTGGAACTACAGGCATGCGCTACCACACACAGCTAATTTTTGATTTATTGCAAAGACGAGGTCTCGCCAAGTTGCCCAAGTGGGTCTCAAACCTGCGGGCTCAGGCAATCCACTCGACTCAGCCTCCCAAAGTGCTGGGATTACAGGCTGAGTCACCCAGCTCGGCTGTAATCCCAGTTTTACAGATAAATTAATTAAGATAATCAGTTAGTGGTAGGGCCAGGCTATCAGGTGAGCAGTACTCTCTTTTGAAGGTAGCTTCTTCCATCCTTTATCAGACGTTTCCTTCTTGTATTATATATTTTAAAATAACAGAAAAAAACACTTACTTGTTTTTGCATGCTATACACAATTATGAATTCTTTGCATATATTGAACTATCTAATCTTACAAAGTATGTAAGAATAATTTTTATTATATTTTACAGATGAGATGGTCCAGGTGGTCACGATGTGAGTAGTTCAAAATCACACTCTTAATGATGAAAAGAGCTTAGTTTTGAAACAACTCAATGTGTCTGCAGAATCTGTGCACTTGACCAGTAATCTATACTTTGTCTGCAATGTTGGATGAAATGTCCCTCTGGATAATGTCCTTTTGTTTTGTATCTTCCACAGCAGACAACTAAAACAGGTCACAATTTATTCCATGGATCCATACTTGCATAAATGTTTGGGAATTTGCTAAAGCATAAGGGAAATTGGACTAATTAAATAGAATTTTGAAGAAGAGGGAGAATAATGTTTAAGAAATATGTTAAATGTCATATCACCCAAAGGAGCGAGACTAAAAGAAATAGAGAGATGGTCTTATTGTCTTGATTTAAGTATTCAAAATTGTTTTTTTTATTTTTTATTTTTTTATTTTAAAGATGTGGGGTACAATTCAGGGTTAGGTATACAATTGTTCATTATGCAGGTACCCTTGTTGATGAGATGTACCCACCTTCTCCAGCAGATTCCCACTACTGCCAGTCCCACCTCCCCACGTCCCAACCCCCCAACCCCCACAGTTTCCCACTACTGCCAATCCTTTTTTTATAGTATTACAATAGTTGTTCAATGTCCACTTGTGAGTGAGAACATGTGATACTCAGTTATTATAGACTCTAAGTCCATCCAGGTTGCTGCGAACTTCATGATTTTGTTCTTTATGACTGCGTAAAATTCCACTGTGTATATGAACCATATGTTTTTTTATCCAGTCCTCTTTTTATGGGCAACGCAATTGGTTCCATGTTCTTGCCATTGTGAATGATGCTGTGATAAACATACATGAGAAGGTATACTTTTATAGAGTGATTTGAGTTCTTCTGGGTATATTCCCAGTAGCAGGATTGTGGGGTCATATGGAAGGTCAATTTTTAGAACTTTTAGGAATTGTCACACTGTTTTCCACAGAGGCTGTACTAGTTTACACTCCCACCCACAGTGTAGAAGTGTTGCCTTTTCACCATATCCTCTCCAGCTTCTCTTACTTTTTGAGTTATTGATGATGGCCATCATGGCTGGAGTTAGGTAGTATATCAGCATAATTTTAATTTGAATTTCATTGATGACTAGAGAGGCTGAGCATTTTTTCATATATCTGTGAGCTTCTCGTATGCCTCCTTTTGAGAACTGTCTATTTATACCTTTTGCCCACTTTGTAATGGGGCTGTTTTTTTGTTTGTTTGTTTTTTTGTTTTTTGTTTTTTGAGTTGGAGTCTCACTCTGTCACCCAGACTGGAGTGCAGTGGCCACTCCCGGCCACTGCAGCCTCGACCTGCTGGGCTCCGGTGATCCTTCCGCCTCAGCCTTCCAAGTAGCTGGAACTACAGGCACGCACTACCACGCCCGGCTAATTTTTGATTTATTGTAGAGATGAGGTATTGCCAAGTTGCCCAGGGGGGTCTCGAACCCACGGGCTCAGGCAATCCACTCACCTCAGCCTCCCAAAGCACGGGATTACAGGCTGAGCCACCGAGACCAGCTGTTTTTTGTTTTTTGTTTTTTTCTTTTCAGCAAGTTTGAGTTCCTTGTAGATCTTAGATGTCAGGCCTTTGTCAGACATAGAGTTGACAAATACTTTTTCTCAGTGTGTGGGCTGTCTCCCTGCTCTCTTGATGATTTCTTTGGCTTTGCAGAAGCTTGAAAGTCTGATGAGGTCCCACTTGCCTATCTTATCTCTTATGGCATGGCATTTGGGGTTTGGTCAGGAATTGGTTGCCATTTCCAATTTACATAAAGGTGTTACCTGTGTTTTCTGAGGTTTTTATAGTTTGAGGTTTTACATTTAGGTCTTTGATACTTTTAGAGTTTGTTTTTGTGTATGGGGATAGGTAGGGGTCTTGTTTTAATTTATGTATGTGGTCAGTCAATTTTCCCAGCACCATTTACTGAATAGGTTCTCCTCTCTCCAGTGGTTGGTGGTGGAGGCTTTGTCAAAGATGAATTAATTGAGGAATTAGGGTTTTGCTTCTGGAATCTCAATCATGTTCCATTGTTCTATATGACTGTACTTGTACCAATACCAGGCTGTTTTGATTATTATAGCTTTACAATAATGTTTAAAGTCTGGGAGTGTGCTTTGTTTTGTTTTTGTTGTTGTTTTTGCTGAGGATTGTTTTTGGCTATTTGTGGTCATTTATGTTTCGATATGAAATTTTGTATTATTTCTAGGTCTGAGAAGAATGCTGCTGGTAAATTAGTAGGTATTGCATTAAATCTGTAGATAACCTTAGGTAGGATGGACATCTTAAGAGTGTTGATTCTTCCTATCCATGAGCATGGAATATTTTTTCATTTGTTTGTGTCATCTTCAATTTCTTTGAGCAGTATTTTATAGTTTTCATTGAAAAGGTTTTTCACGTCTCTGGTTAGGAAGATGCCAGGATATTTCTTTTTGTGTGTGTGGCTATTGTGAATGGGATTGTGCTTTTTACTTGGGTTTCTGTTTGTTCATTATGGGTGTATAGCAATGCAATTGTCTTTTGCCCATTTATTTTATACACTGAGACTTTGCCCAAGTCCTTTATCAGGGCATGGAGATTTCTGACTGATTTTCTTGGGTTTTCAAGGTATAGAATCATGTTGTCTGCAATGAAGGATAACTTGACTTGCTCTTTTCCTATTCAGATACCACTGATTTCCTTCTCATCTCTGATTGCTCTGGCTAGGATTTCCAAAACTATGTTAAGCAAGAGAAGTGAGAATGGGCATCCATGTCTTTTTCAGTTTTCAGGGGAAATGGTTCCAATTTCTGTCTGTTTAGCAGTATGCTGGCTGTGGGTTTCTCATAGATGGCTTACTAGTTTGAGGTATGCTCCATCTACGCTTAGCTGTTTAAGGGCTTTTATCAAGAAACGGTGTTGGATTTTATCAAAACCTTTTTCTGCAACTAATGATATAATCATGTGATTTTTGTTTTTACATCTGTTGATGTATTTAATTACATTTATGGTCTTACGAATGTTGAACCAACCCTGCACCCTGGGGATAAACCCTAGTTGGTCATGGTGGATGATTTTTGAGATGTGTTGTTGAATCCAGTTTGCTAGGATTTTGTTGAGAAGTTTAGCATCTATGTTCATCAAGGATATTGGCTAATAGTTCTCTTTCTTTATTGGATCATTACCTGGTTTGTGTATCAATGTGATGTTAGCTTTATAAAATGATTTGGGGGAGATCCATTTTTCTCAATTGCCTGGAATACTTTTAATAGGCTTGGTATCAGTTTCTCCATGAATGTTTTATAGAATTCTGCCGGAAAGCCATCTTGTCCAGGGTTTTTTGGGGGGAGGTAGTTTTCTTATGACATAGTCAATTTCCTCTATTGTTATTGGTCTATTTAGGATCTTAATTTCTTCTTGTTTCAACCTGGGAAGGTTGTGTGATATCAGGAATTCCTCCATTTCTTTTAGGTTTTCAAATTTGCCTCCATAAAATTATACATAGTAGTCTCTTATAAACTCTTGTATTTCTTCAGGGTCTGTCATGACTTCATCTTTTGAGTTTCTGATTGTGTTTATTTGGGCTCTTTTCTTTTTCTTGATCAGTCTAGCTAGGGGACCATCAATCTTGCTTAACCTTTCAAAGAACCAGTTTTTTGTTTCATTGATTTTTTGTATCATCTTTTTGTCTCCTATGTCTTGAATTTAGGCTTTTATGTTAGTGATCTGGATTGTTCTGCTGAAGTTAGGGTCTTGGTGGCGTGCTTTTCCAGCTTCCTTAGGTTGTCTGTTAGACTATTAACTTGTGATCTTTCCATTTTCTTCATGTGTGTTTGTAGCAATATAAATTCCCCTCTTAGTACTTTTTCATGACATTTCATAGGTTTTGATAAGAGGTTTCTTGATTTTCACATGTTTCTAGGTAGCTTTTAATCTCTGCTTTGGTTTTTATGTTGACCCAGAAGTTGCTTAGCATCATTCTGTTTAGTGTTCATGTCTTTGTGGATTTGGGGGGAACTTTGTTGGTGTCAATATTTATTTTTATTCCACTGTGGTCTCAAAAGGTGCATGACAGAATTTCAAACTTATAAAATTTGTTTGTCCTTGATTTATGGCCAAGGATGTTTTTCATCTTAGAGTACGCTCCACGTGGTGATGAGTAGAATATATATTTCATAGTCATTGGGTGGAATGTTCTGTCGGTATCAATTACGTCCATTTGGTCAAGCATCATGTTGAGATTCCAGATCTCCTTGTGTATTTTTTGTCTTGATGATCTGTCTTGGGTTGTGAGTGAGGTATTTAAGTCCCCAGCTATGTTACTGTTAGAGTCAATATCTTTTTAAAGTTTGCCTGGAAGCTGCGTAACGAATGCTAGTGCTCCTATGTTGGGTGCATATATGTTAAGGTGGATATTTCTAGTTTCTGAATTGGACCTTTTATCATTATATAGTGACCTTCTGTATCTTTTTTTTTTTTTTGAATTGGAGTCTCACTCCATCGCCCAGTCTGGAGTGCAGTGGCCGCTTCCGGCCACTGCAGCCTCAACCCGCTGGGCTCCGGCGATCCTTCCACCTCAGCCTTCCAAGTAGCTGGAACTACAGGCACACACTACCATGCCTGGCTAATTTTTTTGAATTATTGTAGAGATGAGGTCTCGCCAAGTTGCCCAGGCGGGTCTCGAACCTGCGGGCTCAGGCAATCCACTCACCTCAACCTTCCAAGGCACGGGATTACAGGCTGAGCCACCGAGCCCAGCTTGTATCTTTTTTTAATTTTTGATAGCTTAAAGGATATTTTGTCTGATATTAAGATCGTGACTCCTGCTTTCTTTTGTGTTTCATTCACCTGAAATTTTCTTTCCCATTCTCTTACTTTGAGTTTGTGAGTGTCCTTTCCTGTGAGATGAGTCTCTTGGAGACAATATATTGTTGCCTCATGATATTTTATCCATTTTATCATTCCACATATTTTCAGTGGTGCATTTAGTCCATTCATATTCAGGCTAATTTTTGAAATATGAGAGTTTATCCCTGTCTTGTGGTTCCTACAGAGTTTATTGTTGTTGTTGCTGATTGTTTGTAGATATCTCGGTTTGTGGTTTGAGACCAGTCATTCTGGGGGTTCTTCATTGTTTGTATTCCAAAGTCTGTATTCTCAGTGTCTGATCTCACAGGGGTCTGTGTGAGACCCATATTCTTTTGGTTTTTCTTCATTGCTGTATATTTTCCTCCCCCCTTTTTTATTTTTAACTTCTATTGCTCAGGGATGGGAGAATTGCTTTTACTTCTGTTTGCTCAATCTTCTATTCTTTCTCATGTGGATCCTCTGGCTTTGTTCAGTTTTGAAGCTGGACTGTAGTTTGGGGTTTGCAATTTAATTGAGGGGAGAGCTGTGATTTGGAATCTATCTGCAGATCCCAGTATTCACTGACAGGTGAAGCCTCCCTGAAACCCACTTCCCACTGCCTTACAATCTGCCCATGCAGTGGTGGTATAGGTTTGCTCCCTGAAAGCAAAATGAGGTAAGAAAAAGGAAAAGAATGGAAAAAGGAAGGGGGGGGGCGGTGATAGACAGGTGGAAAGAGAGAAGAGTAAGAGGTAAAACAGACAGACATACCTAATAACAAATGAAAAGAGACACAGAGAAAGACAGAAAAGAGTAAGAAAAACTAAAACATACAATCATACCAACACACAAACTGACAAAAACCTCCCTGTTGATGTACTCTCCCTCAAAAATACCCATACAAAAGCAGGAAGTCTAAAAAAATGCATTAAAACAACAGAAACAAAGCAAGTTATTGAAAACAGAAAGTGATTAAAAAAAACACCTAGAGAAAAAAAATAAGGAATACAAACCGACAAAAAAGAAAGCAAAACAAAAACACACACACACACAAACTACTCCCCTCTGCTCTCCTTGCAGGCTGATAGGGTTGTCCCAGACCTACTGTGGGAGGAGGGTGGATCATTTCTGGACTCACCTGGCTTGCTACCTGTCAAGTCTCCCAATCAGATCTGATGTGTCTGTATCTGATGCGGTGTGGGTGAGGGGCTTCTGTGTCTCTAAATTTGATGAGATTACCCTAGATCCCAAGTTGGAGGCTGGGTGGAGCTGGCGGGGCAATGCAGGTCTCTGCCTGGTCCTGGGACAGAGAAAATGGCTGCAGTGGTGTTTCCTCACCGGGGGCAGGGCTCCTCTTCAGCTCTCCTCAATTTTCTCTCTCCACAGATCGGATCTGGGGCTCCAGTCACTTTGCTATCACAGGTGGTGGTGTGGGCCATGCACCAGGCAATGAGAATTAGCTGTATTAGGCAGGCTTTTCTCAGGAGAGTCCCAAGAACGATCCTGTGCATCAGCAACTTCAATCTCAGGATGGTGAGGGGTTGCGGTCACCTCCAGAGGAGAGCCCTGGGTGCATAAATCTGAGTGTTTCCCCAGATGGACTTTCACTCTCCCACTGTCTCTTACTTACTCATGCAAAGAGTCTTTATAGACCCGCTTTTGCTGAGATTCTCACAGTCTGACCTGTCTCCATCATCTTGCTGGAAGTCCCCCATACGAGTATTCAAATATTAATTGAGCACTCTTTGTGTGCCTGGCATTAAGAAAAAAAAAAACAAAAAAAAAAAACCAAAGGATCATGCCAACGTACAGAGTGTTTTAACATATGGAAGATAAATCTCCAGTAAGAAACTTTGACTTTGATTTATTTTTTACCATGCATTGTACAGGTCCTAAGGATACAACTGGGCTAGACATAAGATAATCCTGTCTTCAATCCTCTATAAATTTAACTTCAAATGTGGAAGACAAATAACTATAATATACACACAGGAATATATATGCATGCCCATATGTACATATAATGATCTGAAGAGTCTGAGAGATGGAAAATTACCAGAGATGAGAAAATTTTTCAGATGGGATAGAAAAGATAGACTTCTCTCAAAGTTGACATTTGAAGTGAGATCTAAAATACAAGAAGAAGCCAATCAAAGTGTTAATTAGGGAGTATTTAAGACAGAAAATCATGCCTGCCTTGTTAAATACAATAACGCATTCTGAAAAATTCTTGAAGTTTCTTGTGTTTTTACAGACAGGAAGCATTGTTTAGCCATTTCTTTTTTTGTGGTTGATTTACCTGACTAGACAAGACTTGGTAAAACTTACAATGTTTTGACCTCAATAATTTAATTCCATTACTTTGTGGTGTTTTGACCACATTATATATTCAGATTATTTAATTCTGCTGTAAGTTCTTTATCCTTTTTCTTCTCAGTAATAAACAAAACTTATCAAATATTTATTTTATTTTATGAATAAATAATCAGCAAGCAACAAAGACAAGTTTAAACTGTGTGCTGTCATATGTGTTAATTAAAAATTGTCTGTATATTTTGTAATACTTGCTATGAGCCAGGCATTTTTAGATGTACAGGTAAGATGCCATGAGAAAAAAAAGTAAAAAACATCTGCCTTTATGATGATTATAATTTCTTGGGCAGTTATATTTGTTAAAAATGTTTTAGGACTAATGAACTCGATCAGAATAAAAGAAGATGAGAGGAAAAAGAAGGAAGACAAGGAGGAGGAGGAAGGGGGAAGATGGAAGAAAGAAGGAGAGAAAGTGGAGATGAGGAAGTAAAAGAAGAAAAAGCTTCACTTCAGCAAAGGCTACACTTACTAAAACTTTACATGAGCCACAAAAGTATTGATATGTCAAACTTTATTTGATAGGTGACAGAGAAAAGTGTCAACCCTAATCAATATCATTATGGCAATATAAAAATTAAAATGTAGAAAATTAACAACTACAATCTATGGAAATTCATCAGGAAATGCTATTGCCTTATTTTATGTATTCTAAAATATTAATTTTCTACAAAATGTACCAATCTTGGTGCCATGATAAATAAATGCTTTCTGTTTATTGAAATTGCTTAAAATGTCTTTGAAGTTAGCCAGGCATGGTGCCTGTAGTTCCAGCTACTTAGAACGCTATAGCAGAAGGATCACCTTAGTACAGCAGGTCAAGGCTCCAGTGGCCATGAGCTTGCTACTGCACTCCAGCCTGGGCAACAAAGAGAGACTCCAAAAACAACAAAACAATGTCTTTGAAGTTAAATGTTCAACAATAACATCATGGGCTCAATCCAATGTTTTCCTCTTATATCTTCTTCAGCATTTCTGCTTTTACCATTTCTTTTTAAATATTTTTTTTGGGATACCTTCTTAGTTATGACTATCCCCATACATTATTTTGGAAGGATTTCATGATTTGTCAGCTTTCCAATTCAGTGTATTTTCAGACAGATATACTTTTATTGGATGCATGTGCTTACATCTCAGAAAATCAAAGCAACAACAATTTCTAAAGTGTTTGAGTAAATCAACTTTTCCCAGCAGGTAAAATTTAATTCTATGAACTATTTCAACAAAAGTATTTTTAAGTTTGCCTCTGCTTAACTTTCTGAACTTTAAGTCAAATGCTAGTTTTACTTGAAGCCTGTAAAGGAGGACTTTTGTGAATTCAAAATTGTTTGGAGACATATGACTCTCTTTTGTCCTTAGGACACAATACAAAGTTTTTCTCCTACCAGGTTTCAGAAGTGTCCATGCAGAGATGTAATAGAAACACTGAGCTTATTTTTCTTCTGTATTCAATATTTATGACTATTTGAAATTTGAAATGTTATGTTAACACTGCATCAAAAATTCCAAGTCTTTTTTAAAATTTTTATTTGAGAGTTGTGGGATATATATGGGGACTTGCTGCCTAAGTAGATTGTATGCAGGTGAGGTTTAGGTTTCTAGTGAGTATACTCTTTCCCTGGTAGTGAACACAGTACCCACCTGGTGGTTGTGGGACCATTATCTCCCCTCTCTCCCTCCCCCCACTAGTAATGCTAGTAGATTATTCAATATTTTTTTCTATTTCATTTCAGAATAGAGTGATAGTGATGAAACATAAAGTCAATGATGAAAATTTTTTGCCAAATGCTACATATTACAATATGAGAGAAGAAAGCAAAATACACAAACAAGCTTCAAGTTTTTAGTCTGAAATTCAGTTAAACAGATTTATATTGTTGCCAAATTATGTAGTTCAGGTGTGATAAAAATAAAAATATGACCATAATTCAAAGAGGTCAATGTTTTGAGCACCAGAATCTGTTTCGTTAATCATTTTCACTGTGGAAAATGTGGCAAATAACCTACAAAAAGTGTTCTTGACAATTTTATATTATGCCTTGAGAAAAAAATAGAACCTTCTAAAAACTTATTTTTTCTGAATAAAAGCAGTTTAAACTCCAAGTATTGCTGTCATTCACTGATACTTTCATAAAAAAGTAGAAGTTTTCTTCTGTGACAGTGTTATTACCTTTATTTTTTTGTGTAATTTGTGAACCTGAGTGATTTTCTTTTCTACATTTAATTTCAATTTCAATTCCAGGTCAAAATACTGGAATTTCATCCTAGCAAGCTGAGATTTAAAGCTCAATTTTCTTCTACTTCCCATTATTTATGATTTCAAATATTATCAAAATAAAAGTTGATTTTATTTTATTGCTTCCAGGAGAAAGCCGCACTGTTTCTAAAATCCTAAGCTAACATTTAGAAACATATGGTAATTGAAAAGTTGTAATCTGGCACTATAGTAACAGCCTGTTTACACAAGAGGATTTTGTGATTTGAATATTGCTTGTTATCTAATTTGGCAAGAAGATGTGATATCAAATATGTGATTTATTTAGAATGAGCACAGCCTGTCGTTATGTAAAATTATTCAACCTATATTGAACTATAGACTGAGTTTATTCTAGTTGAAATAAATATTAGTAACACAGATTCAACTTGAGGTTATCAAAATTACCATTTCATATTAACAATTTTAGAAAAAAATACACTATACCATATTATCCCATTGCTACTGCATCTATTTTAGACAATTGGATTCATATTTAATGAGCTTTATAATGCAGTCTTCATGTCAATAAGTTTTATTACTCTCTGGGCAAGTGTATAAATCATCATTTATGAATCGATTCACATTTTTACATTGCAGAGGGTGGCCATTGAAAGAAATACTGTGATAAATTGATTTGTAAATTGAATGATCATCACCTAATTTATCCTTTTGGATCCCTGTAGGAAATGTTTATTAATCTTTTCAAGTTCAAGGCATAGTTTGTTTCTAGAATTTTTGGAGGCTTACTTGAAATAAATAAAAGATTGAAAATGATACTAAGCAAATTAAAAGTAATTATAAAACAATCACTATTAAATTTAAAATTGTTGCATGGCAAATATAAAATCAGACTTATAAAATATCTCATTATTCATTCCATACCTCTCAAAATAATGTTTCTAAGTGAATATAACATTTCAGTGGCCTGACCACATGCTACAATTTACTAACAAGCATATTTTCAAGTTCTAGGAAATAAGCATTTGTCTTTACTTCTTTTTAAGGCTAAGTTATGACATTTCTTTCTTACAGCAAGCTATATTCTGTTCTGCAGTACATTGATTTGATTGACCAAACAATACTCAATTTAATAGACACTATTCAACTGTATGTATAATGCACTTAATTGCCGCAAAAATACATTGTATATATTGAAGATAAAGCAAAGTCTTACCTTATACCATAGCATATTGATTGAGGACCACTAACCAAAATGTTTATGTAGGCAATGTGTTTTAATCAACAACGGCTTTGACATTGGTAAGGCGGCTTCTTCTTGACCACTGTCCAAATAAAATTCACTTTCACAAACATAGGACAATTTTTATGGTGATAAATATCAAATTGTTGTGGAAAAATAAATTGAAGATCAAAATAACTTCATCAAAACATACATCAAAAAAATATTGTTTTTCAAATTATTTTTTTAAATGTGAATCTGATTCGCTAGATTAAGCATACTTCAGAGCAAATATACTTGTCTCCAAAAAATAATAATCAACCTTTTGGTCACCTAAAGAATATTAAATGTCTTTTCAATTATGAATGCAGGACTATGATTGTATCTGAAATATGTGCAATCGAAATTATTTGGATAAAAACACAATTCAACCTTGTTCTAAAAACTGCACAGTGGGAAGATTCTCCTTTTTGTGAATCTCGCTTTGACTATGTGCTATATTTGGCCAATAAAATATTAGCAAGCAGAGACTGAAAAGCGCTTCTTAAATGAGACTTGCTCTCTGGATGAATGTCAAATCCTAATATGTGACCACCCTGAGTCAGCTTGATGGGAAGTTCATGTAGAAAAGAAATTGAGATTCTATGGCTGACAGTAGGATAACTGCTTGGTCTGGGTATAAGATCCTCCCAGACTTTTGGCCCTAGCAAATCCACCACCTGAATATAGCGATCAGTTTAATTAGCCTAGATCCTAAAAACCATTAGCCACGCATAGAAATGTAGAAAATAATGATATATTAGTTATTTTAAGTCACTAGACTTTGGGGGTTTTTCTTACACAGCAAGAGTTAACTCATACATTATTGAAATCAAATAGATTTGGGTATAAATCTTGGATAAAATACTGGCCATGTTCCTCTACAGAAATAATGACATTTTCTGTCAGTTTTATATTCTGTAAAATAAGGAGGCTAAAAAATATTTTGAAGTTTTGGTATAAATTAATGTAACAATGTGGAAGAAGCGCATAGAACTATACTTGGAATATAGTACATATATAGTATTATTGCATTACTTTTGTTTTTAAAATTTTATACATTAAATAACATGTTTAAAAACACAAATAAAATAATGTAAGGAAATTTGTTTTCATTTTATAATAATTTATATTTTACATCTATTTATTGTCAGGGACTGTTCATTCTGGGAGTGAATTTGGAATGCTTTAAAAATTAAAAATAAACAGAAGTGTGAAACTTGTTAATGAGTCTTCCAAAAAAGGTATATAAAACTAATAATATATGATTACTATAGCATTTATATAAGTATTGTAGAATTACTATGATATTAAAATTGCAGATATATAAAACTAATGACACATCATTTTTGAAAATAAGTTTATCTTTTTTTTGAGAACTTGTGGATGTATATGTGTAGAAAATTTACTTAACTCCTTTATTCATGTAGATATAATCTACTTAGTTTGATTATTTTATAAACTAATCTCAAACGAAACAAAACTTCTTTAACCAGGAGTAGGAATTGACAAAATAAAACAAACATAATTCTAATTAGACCTAGAAAAATATTAGTGGGAGGTCAGTTTATAGTCAAAATTATCCAGTGAAATCCCCAAAGAGGGCAAAAACTATATTTGAATACATAAAATCATAAAATAATTGTGATTGTTTTAAATATATATATATTTTTTTGAGTTGGAGTCTTACTCTGTCATCCAGACTGGAGTGCAGTGGCACGCCCCCGGTCACTGCAGCTTTGAGCTGCTGGGCTCCAGAGATCCTTTCACCTTAGCCTTCCAACTAGCTGGAACTACAGACACATGCCACCATACCCTACTAATTTTTGATTTATTGCCAAGTAGCCCAGGTGGGATTTGCACTTGCAGGCTCAGGCAATCCACTCGCCTCGGCTTCCCAAAGTGCTAGGATTATAGACTGAGCAACCGAGCCCGGCCTGTCTTAAATTTAAAGATAAAATACATATTGGGAGAAATAATATCAATAATGTAATAAATGTATTAATTGACCAAGTATTTGTTATGTGCCTGTTATTTGTCAGTTACAGTAAAAGTTTTCCAATAAAAACTAATACAGATGTAAGAGAACTTCAAGCAGTCATTTGCTTCATTCGTTTACTAATTCCAGTCATATCTAGTATATCTGTTAAGTTTATACAGCATGCCAGGCATTAATATAGTTTCTGAACATTCAATGGTGGAGCAAAAAGCAAGAACCACTGCTATCAGGAAACTATGGAAGGAATAGATACATATTAAATAATAAAATATGTTAAATTGTAGTGAAGAAACATAGAGGTACTTAGATGGCTAGCAAGAAAATGCATTCATTGAGAGTTATGGTAAGAAAAAGACAGCTCGGTGGAAACACGGGGAAAGAACACTGATGATATAATGAACAATGTGTGCTAGAGACATTCAGGAAGAGGGTTGCTGCTGAAAGTGAATTATACATAGGAAATGAGGTGTTTAGTAGATTGCACTTGCAGAAAAAGCAGATATTTGTTTAAAAAATAAAACTTGATTAATATCATTAGATTCCTTCATCATACAAAGAGAGCTTTGTCATCATTTTAAGAAAATGTTGATCAGTGTGTGAGAATCTCTTGAATGGAAGAGATTGCATTTGCTTCTAATCTCCCACATTCTATCTGTGATAAAGAGTAGGTCTATATTTATTTTCCTTGTTCCCTAATAAAGCACAAACTACCATCCTCAGAGTCTGTCACTCCCAGTTATTGGCATCACTTCCAGCTTATAATGCATTGCACTATTGCTGAGTGCTGCTAATGTTCTCTCCAAGTGCTTCTAGTAAGAAAGGTCATTTTAGGTGAAAAATTAGATTAGAATTCTGGCTGTTTCAGAAGGTGATATCTGCATAGTAAAAGAATAGACACCTCTTTGGTTTGTTTTTGTTTTGGCTGAGTAACAGATTCTGTATTTCTGAAATAGGTGTTGTTGGTGGAGGAGATCCAAAACCTCTTACTACTTATTTCCACAATGTGAGATGTTCTGTTTTGCCAATAAGCATGCACAGACCTAATTGTGTTTATCAGTACATTTCGTCAACATTTTAATTGTTCCTCAATCTTTAGCATGCTTTGGAATCCCATGGGGCCTGTTAAAAGTCAGCCAGGAGGCAACCCCTTAGGTCCCCTCCCACTGTGGGAGATTCTTTGTCCTCTCAATAAATCCTTTCTCACTGAAAAAAAAAAATAAAGAATAAAAAAGTCAGCCAGCTAAGCCCTACCCCCAGAATTTCAGAATCAGCATGTCTAGTGGGGGGAGTGGGGGAGGTTCTACTTCCTACCTTTATAATAGGTTTCCAGACAATAGTTGTGCTGCTGTTCCCAATGCCCCACTTTTTGAGAACCATTGACTGGTTTGACAACCAGTGAGTGGTTTACACTTTTCTAGCTGCAGGTGAAAATTCCCCTCAGATATAACGGTTTAGATGTCATACTTTTATTAAAGTGTTGATTTTGTTTTTATCTACATTATTAGAAATACTTAATAAATATTTGGATGACCTAAAAGGGAATACTGCCAGACACACATTTAAACCAGAAATATGTACAGAAGTAGCCTTTGGTTGTAGTGCCCAGACTGATTTGTCTGTATAGAGCTAAAGATGGCATAAAGCTTAAGGTAGGAGTGAAAATGTGGTTGGGGATTGATCGTTGTAGGCATCTGTTATTGAAACATTTTTATAAATCATTAAAAATAAAAACCTTTCTGAAGTTATCATTAAGTTACTCTCACTTATAATAGCTTTAAACTAAGTATAATATAATTTGGCTTCTAAAATTATGTAAGTGTTCGGTTTGGTTGGGATTTTTCGAATCTCTGGTCTGTAAAAGCTAGACTTCTAAAAATTTGCCATTTTCAGCTGTGTAGTTTGTAAATTTCACATACAGTGATGTTTACAGTTGTACTGCTTCAGGTTAAATCAATAACAATAAAATCAATGTCCATTTTTGGAGAAATCATTTTGAACTTTTAAATCAGTTTCGGAACTGTTGCATAATCCACTATCTAGTATTTACCAGTCGTCAATGAGTTAAATTGATTGTAATATGAAATTATATGTTGTTCTGACTTCTGGTTGACTTTCATAGATTTAGTATGATGTTATATGAACTAAAATCAGACTAAATCTGATTTATAAGAGCCCCTTACTCCGTGGGGACCTCTAAGATTTCATATTTGTTCTCATAAAGTGTTCCTTTTCCTTTAAGTTAATTTATTTAGGCTTCACCTAAGTAAATTTTATCTATAACCATGACTTCAATCATCATCTGTATGCCATCTTGATTCACTTGTCTATATTGCTTGTACAGACTTGTCTCCTGAGCTTCCAATCCAATTTTCAACTATGAGTTGGACCATATGATGTACTGAAAATAAAATGTCATTTGGAATCAGACAGACATAGATCAAATCTAATTGTATTAGATTTGTACCATTGCCTAATAACTCCAAGCCTTCGTTTTATTGTCATTTTTTTAAAGTGAGAAAGCAGGATTTATTAAGAGGACAGAGAAGCTCCCACAGTGGGTAGGGACCCAAAGGGGTTGCCCTTATTGTTACATTTTTGTTGTCATTATACAATACATTATAAAATAAATGTATAATGTCAATAAAAATAACTCTCCAGCAAATGTCATGAGAATTAAAGATTCTAATATGTGAAAGTTGTTATGAACCAGAGGTAAATTTTGTCAAACATGGGACATTCGGCAACGTCTGCAAGAGTTGTTGTTGTCACAACTGGAAAAGAGAAGTTGTACCAGTATCTAGTGTTAAGAGAATGGGAATGCTATTAAACACCCTCCATTGAACAGGATAGCCTTCCACATTGTGACGTTTAATTTTTTGAATCAACCTGACTGGGCCACAGAGTGCCCAGATATTTGCTCAACCATTAATCTGGTGTTTTTTTAAGGGTGTTTTGAAGACCTAAAATAGAATAAAAAGACAGACCCTCCCTTGAGCGAGATACATTTTCTTCTCTGTGACTACCTTTGAACTGGAACATTGGTTTTTGTCTGCCTTCAGACTTCAATAAAAATATCAACTCTTCTTGGGTGTTGAGACTGCTGGCTAATCCTCCAGCTCTTAGGACTTGTCAGCCTCCATTGTAGAATGAGCCAATTCCTTAAAATAAACAAACAAACACACATCTAATATGTTTCTGTTCCTCTAGACAATAGGAACTAATATACAAAACAAAAAGTATTTGTACTAAAGTGTCGATAGTGCACAGATTGAAAAACCTTGATATACATAAGCTTCTAGTACAGTACCTTGTACATAGAAGGCAATATATAAATGTTCAGTGAATAAAAATATCTTTTGCATTGGAAAATCAAGTTAGCTGTATAATTAAAAATGATATTGTTTTGTATTAATGTATGTTTTCAACACAATCTTAAATATTAATTAGTTGAAACTGACAAATTCACTATACAAACAACATTGATTGTAATTTACAGTTTCCATCTAAAGCATATGCAGATTTTTGTAAAACATGGGTTATAACATATTGGTTTTCTGATATTTTGGTAATTTGAATCTTTATTTTATTTTCTGTAGGTTTTTCTAGTTGGTAGTTGGTTGGTTTACTTACTCTTTATTAATATTACTACTGTATTTGTCTATGATGATATGAGGAAAACATTATTTCACATTTATTTTCTCAGTACTTTTTGTTATCTTCTCAATAATACAATATTTCCAATTTAATACAAAATAAAGTTATAAATTTTAATTTTAACATTTAGAAAATTAGCATTGCTTATCTCTACAAAAAGCATATTCTGATGCATGTTACTTAATGCATTCTGTTAATACTTTTAATCAAAGGTGAGATCGTGTTTTTTTAATTTTTGGACTCTCAACAATTATTAGGTCCTGATATTTTAAAATAGCAAGTCATTCATATTTATGCCAAAAGTAGGTATATAGGTAGTAAGAGAAACATTCATTGAGTGGTGATAAGGATTTTCTTATAAGTTTAATTTTATAACAAAATGGATATGGGAAAATGAAGAAAGTTATCTCATGATAATGACAAAAAAAGAAGTAGGAAAGAAAGGGAGAAAAGATGAAAGAAAAAAGAGAGTGAGATAGAGGCAGACAAAATATAAGCAACTATATATATTCCTAAAACATGTAATATTTTGACAAATATTTAAAAGCTCTGTACCTCTACTTTATTATAGAAGGACAAATGCTTTCATATTTTTCTTATATTGTCAATGTTGAGGAAATTAAACAAGAAAATAAAAAGACATCATTTCAAAGCTATTTAGTGATATATGTGTTTTTAGAATATATGAAGACTGTATATAAAAATGTAATAATCCATAATATTGTGCATCACAGTAGCTTTAAGAACTGAAACATTTTATTTTTTATATAGAGGCATTCCACTTTAAACACTCACACCTTAAAGTTGGTGTGAAGTATTTATCAGTAAAGAAAATGTGTGAAGCCCCAGTTTTTAGGTTCTGGGGGCCACAGCTGACAAAACTCCCTACCTATTGTAAATAAAATATATTATAAGTTCATCAGGCACTATTGAAGATCCAGTCTTTTCATATAAACTTCATCATGAAGTCGTATAGTCTACAGTAGCTGGTGTTAAGCCCCTGCAGTCCTCACAAATCACTCATTCTTTTCTTGGACTTCTGCCATCTCAAGCATAATACACTTAAGAATCCTGAGGTACCTCCTATTGAATTGCTAAATCCTCTCTTCTTCTTAATTCTGGAAAACCAAAAATATACTCACTGTTTACACAGTACTTTGGCCAGTTTCCTAATGATACCACTTCATACATCTTCTTCTTTCAGACTTAAGACTTTCTTAAAATTAGGTTTTCAAGTACAAAGAATTTTTTTGATCTACCAATGCTTACTTTTAAGTATGTATGTATATTTATACATATATATTCAGAATCATCAGTGTCAAGAATAAAGCAATATTTACTCTTTGTCTCCATATCAGAAGCATTCACTCAACAAATATTGATTAAAGTTCTGCTGAGTGCCAGAAACTGTGCTGGACAGGAAAAAAATATAAGAACAATCCAGTAAGAAATGATCCATGCCCTTACTGAGCATGGAAAACAGACACTAAGCAACATTCTACTATTTATTTTATGCTCTTATATTTTATATTTTTTGACTGACAAAATATATGATTGTTAATTTAATGATATTTGTTATCAATAAACTGTGAATTACATACTAATAAAAAGGCATTTATTTTCATAACTAAGTTAACAAAAACACTTAATTATTAATTTTTTATTTTACTCTCAAGAAAAAAATACAAGGGTGGTATATTTTCCATAAGTTTGTCTGTGAATGACAGTTGTTTTTGGATACAAATTTATCAAATTACAATCTTTCCTACTTAAAACTCTCTCAATAGTGTCCTATTGTCTTCATTTAGAATTTTGCTTTATTTTCTCACTACATGAATGCTTAAAGGTTTCTTTTTTTAATTTCATTATAATCTTCAATATCCATTGTTTATCACCTCTTAATGTTGTTTGATTTACAATGAATCCCCTTAACTAAAGATTCACTTTAAGTTGAGTAAGTTTTATGTTTTCATACCTTTTAAAATATCATATTGTTTCCATTTTTTAAAGGCTTTATTAAGAATTTACCTGTGAACAGGTGACTATGCTTTCCCTAAGGATTCATGCTTTAACAGAAATATATGACATTTATACTTCCAAAGATTGGACTGCAATTTTAAGTTCGTTATGAACTTTGGAATTCATATTAGGTACATAATGAGTACAAATGACTATTGCAGTATCCAGCAATATGTTTTACTTTTTATTTGTCTAACATGCTTTCTTAATGGAAGGCATCATGGAGAATATAATATAATAAAAAAATAAGATCAACTAGAAGTGTATGATGCCATTTTCATGTGATTGAGTGTACTAATGTGGATAGTTCTTTTAGAGTAGTCACAGAACTTTTGAATTTTACATGCCTTATACTCATTTCTGAATTTTGGATTTCAAATATTTAATTGTAGTTGTATGCAAATAAATAACATTTTTATCGAGTTGATGATTTTGTAAATGTTTTATTAAATAAGAATTCTGAGAAAATTAAGAAAACACTTAATGAAAACATAAAATAATTTTTTGTTATCATATGAAATATTTTATTTTATGCATCTCCTTTAAACTAAAATTTTTACTCAACTAATGGTTTAGATTGTACAAACACTAAAATAAGTAACTGTTCTCAAAAATAGGGGAAAAAAAAGAGATATGTTAATCCCACACTCTGAATTCACATCAGAACAAATTATACATGTATTTGCATTTCCAGGTGTCTTATTAGTAATTTCAGTGGAATGTTTCAGGAGAATTAATTGCTTGGATTTACACAAGTTCTTTATTTATCATCATTAAAAGGCCTGTTGAAGGAGGTTTTTTTAATGGTGTAATGTATTACTTACTAAAATTATCTTTTTGGCAAGCTGACAAAAAAGTATCTTAGATATTATGATGTCTAATTACATGACTCACATCTAACAATCACTTACTATGTTTTGGTCTCAATAAATGGGAATGAAAAAGCTCAGTGAATCAGCTGTTAAATCTCTTTGAATGAGATCTTTATCTATAGAGTGTGAACACAAGATTTTAAAAACTTTAATATAGCTTATACTAAAAATCAGATATGAGATTGCATGATCCTATTCTGAAGAAATAATTTTATTAAGAAACTATGAATAAGCATAATCTGCTTATCTAAATTAACTGGTAATTAAGAATTATATAATTAAAATTATGCTGTGTGGAGATTAATATTGGTTAAACTTACATAATGTGGCTTTGATTGAATTAGGGCTCTCATTTTATGCATGGCATACTTGGGACATTAGTAAATCACATTAGTTTAAATAAACATGTTAAAGATATTTCCCAGGAAACATAACTGCTATTTTATTAAAAATTTGAAAATCCTTTCATTCTAAATGGTGTATTTATTATGTTTGATTTGATATTTGTTTTGTCTTCACAAATGAACTTCTAGTTCAAGGTGAACATATATCTAGAGTTTAAATATTTTTCTAGATATTCTCTCTGTATGTGTTTTACCTCTGAAGATAAGAAAGAAGGAAAACAATTGGAATGAAAACATTATTTGAATATTTCATTCTAGTAGTCAGGGAGGCTTTGCAAACAAAGCAGTGTACAAAACCAAGTGAATAGATTTTTAAAAATCGAGTTTCTACAAATCATAACAAAAATGGGTAGAAACAACAGAAATGAAAAATAAAGGAGAACTATAATTACATCAAAGGTGAAGCAAAAACCATTGAATTGTAAATTTGTAAGATTGATTCTCTAGTGCAAGGTGGATTTGGAATCAAAATACATAGTTACTATCTGATGTCCCCCATTTATGTGTTCTGTAACTATGGGCAAATCATTCAACTTCTATTAGTTTTATTAAAGGAAATAATAAAAATCTACTTCATACAAACAGGTTGAGGGTTAAAGGAAGCAACATACAGTATGTAAATGCCTGTCTCATACTGGCAGATATTCAATGAGGGGTCAAAAAAAATCTGAGAGACTAGAAATTTGCAGTGTCAAAGTAGAAGTACCAAATTGGAATTCTTGGGAGAGAGATACAAATAGGCCAAAAAATATCTTATGAGAAATAATTGTTAACAGTCCAAGTGGCTTTTTCTCTGTAGAACAGTTACGTTTTATTTTATTTTATTTTTCTTTATTTAAAAAATGTGGGGTCCAATTCAGGGTTATGTATACAAATGTTTATTATTATGCAGGTAGCCCTTGTTGAGGTATGCCCCTCTCTCCACTGGCAGTTTCCCTCAACTGCCAATCCCACTGACCCTCCCCAGCAGTTTCCCCACTACTGCCAGTCCCTTTCTTATAGTATTTTGATCACTGTTCAAGGTCCACTTATGAGTGAGAACATATGGTACTCTGTTCTTTGTTTCTGTGATAGATTACTGAGTATGACATTTTAAATTACTGAGGGCTTCAGTGGAAAGTTGTTTCAAAGAGAGTTGGTGAGAATTTCTAGAGATAATAGAGAAAGTTAATTTGATATTAGACTGTAAGATCAGCTCATCAAGTTATCCCTAATCCTGAGATATAATTGTTTGTGCAAATGTTAGTCTGGCTGCTTTGCAATTAAACATGTATTCCACCAGGAAAAAAAAAAAAGAGCTGAAGTGTTAAAAGCTGGGGTTCTGGAATGAAAATTGACTGCATTCCCTTTCTGACATAGCCCCTTTATGATTTTATGAATTTGTGAAAATTATATAATGCTGTTGAGGTTCAGTTTTCTTATCTGATACATGTCAATAATACTTATTTTTCAAATGGTAAATAAAATAGCTCATGTTAAAGACTTAGCAGAGGGCCTAGAATATAATAAATGGTCTTTATAACTCAGTGTTTTGGCATTACTAAACTGTCACCTTGGTGGAACTGACATAACGAATCTATTGTATCCAAATCTCTATTTGAGAAAATTGAGAACGCAAAGTGTAAAAATATTGTGATTTAAAAAATCAGACAATATTGAGCAATGTTACTTATCAAAAAATAAATCCATAAAATGGCATTCTAATATCAAACATAATGTAGTTGTCCAACAACAACTAGCATTTATGATACAACCTAATCAGAACCATTTTTAATGTTTAGTCACCAAATTCATACTCTTGCCTAAATTTACAAATATTTTAGTTACACTTATTAAGTTTACACAATTTTGAGAAACAGATTATTCCACTGTTTTAAGTATGTTTTGCTAATCTTTCTAGTAAATAGTATCAAAATAATGCAAGAGATGGTTAAAGCTTGGAGAATGCAATGTGACTATTGGAAGTTATTCCTTGAATTCCTTTTTTGCATTTTAACTCACCAACCAAGTCTTTTGCATGATGGCCTGCATTAATTTATGCTCCCAGAAAAATTACTGTAGTGTGTAAATTTTCTACATTGTTAAAATTAATTTCTACTTTGTCTTTAGTTAAATATTTCTTAGAGCATTTTAATCTGGAAGATTGTACTATAGACAATCAAATTTCTTGAAATTTATTGTTCATAGATGTAACACCGATTCATGAGTTATCTATCCAAAGACATACTTTATTAGGTGGCTATAACTGATTAAATTCATACGAATGTATCTATGATTTATCTAATGAATTTACAATTATTTATTACTGCTAGCTATTACAGTTCTGTTCCTCCAAACATAACATGTAGCTTCTTTTCCAACTTAGCTTCATCTAAAGTTTAGGAATTTCAGTTACAAATAGTAACAGTTTAAAATTATCCTATTTCTAAGTTAAGAAATCCATAAAAGTAGTTATAGGATCTTGACCAACATCATCATTTAAAAATAGAAGTTTGAGTGTTAAGAAAATTAGTTTGAATTTTCCAGTCATCAATTAGATGGTTTTATAGGTTTGATTAATCCATTAGCTAATATGTAAAGCCAGTTGTCCTAGTTTCATGAACTAACATGCCAATATTCTACAGATTTTATGTTTATCTAACATTATATAATTTTAAAAAAGTAAAGTTGGAGCTGTTACCAAAAGCTATAAGAACAAAACTTGAAATAAAATATTAGCAATTTCAGAAGAAATTAATATAAAATATTAAATGATATACATAAAACATTTTCCCTGTTATGCTGACAAAACAAAAGTACAAATAAATAAAATAAAATGTGTCTGCTTGAGTGTACAAATCAATTGGTGGGGTAAGGTGGAGGGGTGACTGTGATTCTAAAACTGAATGGGTTATGGAAAATCTGGAAAAAAAATGTGTCTGCAAAGTAAAAAAAGTAAATTCCAGAAGTCTTAGAGTTAAATTTTCAGCCTGCAATTGGTTGTCTTCGTTACCTTGGCTGATAATGAAAGAAAGAACAATTGGTAAACTAGTGAAACCCTTTACCAAATGTGGCTTTAATGACCACAGGCAATACCTGGTTTCACACTGGGAAGCAAATTGGTAGTCATTGAGACTGCTGTGCATTGGTGTGATAGTCCCTGAGGCTAAAACCAATCAGCAACCAAGCCATTCTGTATCCCATGAAGTCCCTAAGTGGTTTCCAGGGGTAGCCTCTTGGAGAGCACATTTCAATAATGCAATTTGGAGTTTCACCAGCAGAGGACATGAAGGAAAGATTGCAGGCTAACTGGCACCCCTCCTCAGGTTGCAACATGAGGACTCTCAGATCTGAAATAGTTCTTGATGCATTTTTAAAAACAAAACCAGTGTCCCATAAGCCATTTGATATGGTACAATGACAAAATGTGTTTTGGATGGTCTACTCTGTTATCTAAAGATAAGTTTGCTTTGTTTCTGAATAGTTGGAAAGTCAACCTTATTTATATATCTATTTGTCTGTCTATCTATCTATCTATCTATCTATCTATCTATCTATCTATCTATCTATTAAAATAACAGAGGGGGCTGCTATTCTTATCCTCCATAGCATTATATATGTATCTGATTTTTAAAGATTAAGAATCTTTTTATGTGTTGATCATGCATAGACATGGGCTGTTTCTATCCATGTAAAATATATTCCTGGAACATATATTAGGTGCTACATATTGTAAGTAATAGACAGTATCTCATTCCTCATGGAATGTATATTATCTCTTTAAATGGATTGTAAAGAAAGTCATCTTGAAACCTTTAATAGAGAAATGTTTCTTCTTTTGATGGCTTTCTAAGGATGGCATTCTTGACTGTGAAATAGTGAACAAATTCATTATGTGAACTTTCTCAGGTTGCTAAATTGCTTTTAGAAAGATGAGTACTTTTTTGAACTAATATATGTCTAAATGCAGTACATGTACATTTCAAATATTTAAACCTTCTTGAAAAGTAGAAGAATACATGATGTTAAAGAGTACAAAAAATAAACTATGATTTAGTTGACTAAGTACCTCCAGGAATCAATGTTACCTTTAAAATCATACTATTTATTCCTAAGAAATATATTTATTATATATTTCTAAGAAATACAAAGTATGACTGCCTAATCATTAGAAAAACTTGGCGAGTGACATATCTAGTGGCACAAATTTGGGGTAGAAGTGATTCAGAAGCTTTTAAGGGGCAATCTTTCTAGGGAATAGGTGAAATATGTATTCCATTTAGATACCTGAAAGTAAATGAGCAAAAATTAGAGACAATACCAAAAAATCTAGATAATTAATTAAGAAATGATTGCTAATACCAGGGATTACAAGGGGCTTAGGTCTCTACCAAACTTTAGTCACAAGAAACAAAGGAAATTGCCCAACAATTTCCAGTCCTAAAGAAAAGGATATGTTTTAATAGACAGCTATATAACTTAATGCATTTAACCCCCCATATCCATGGGTTCTATATTTGCTGATTCAACCAACTGCAGATCAAACATATTTTTTAAAAATAAACAAAACATAAGAATACAGCAATATAATATTATGTAAATGTTAAAATATAGTACAATTATTTGCATAGCTTTTACATTATATTAGGTATTAAAATTAACTTAAAGATGATCTACAGTATGTGGGAGAATCTGCATAGGTTATATGCAAATACTATACCATTTTATATAAGGGATTGGCATCCACCGAGTTGGGTATCTATGAAGGAGTCCTGCAACCAATCTCTCATTGATGCAAAAGATTATTGCATATGTCCTAAAAACAGTGGTAGAAATTGTGTACAAAATGAAAAGCTAAAAATAATAATAATAACAAAACAGCTGTGGCATTTACTTTAACAGAGTTTGCTATAGAAAAATAAAAAAGGAAATCCAGAAAACAAAAAACCATGTTACTGGAACTAGGAGGCAAGGTGGTGGAAAGGTTGCAGGCAACAAAACAAATGATGGCATTTAAGATTGAAGTATCATTTAAGACATGATTGGCAGTGAAGCTGATTAAAGGTGATAAGCCATTGTCTCATAGCTTCTTAAATCTCCTCTTTAAAAAAGACGATTTTTTGCCAGGTACTGGAGCAAGTTTGAATGTCTAGATCTATGGATTGAATATCCAAGGGTCTAGTAGCCAAGGGTGTATTACATTTCCTGCTATGTCCTCCGATGGAAAGGAGAAAGTGGGGTGCTTGTACTGGTACCTGTTCATCACTGTACTAATGATATATTCTCTAGGTGTACTGAATTTATTTATATCCAAAAATAACATTGACATTTATCCTCAAAGTAGACTTTACTCAATTGCACATGAGCTTCATGAGGTATTATATATTACTCACATAATCTAGAAATAAAAAGTTATTTTATGGAGCCAATTTCAAGTCTGATATATTTAATGCATTGCACCTCTGGATCATGACTAAAGACGGATGAAAAGAAAAACCATTCCTCTCTCTCTCTCTCTTTTTCTTCTGCTATTCTAACATCTATCTAGCTCTCTCTTTCAAACTGGAAAAGTGAATTTTATGTATTTTACTTTGAATATGCTTTTAGCATTAATTAGTAGTTTTCACATTACTTTGATATGATAGTTTCCATTATCAACTGTCAAAAGCCAATCATCAGTGTCACAAGAAAGGAGTTGACTACTGAAATAAAAATAAATACATGAATAAAAGGGCTGAAACATATACTAAAGTCTTAACTCATTAAGAGTCTCTAGGAGCTCCGGTAAGATGGTGACAGCAAAGGTGGAATTGTGAGATTCTCTGAATGTGAGTTCCCAAAAAGACTATTACTTTCCATCCCCCACACCCCTGTACACCAACAGCCGCACCAGTCCAAGGCCTGGGGACACTCAGTCCCACGCAGGGCCAGATATTGCGGCCCCGGCTGCTGCTGCTCCACTATATGTGACCACCACCTGTGCGGAAGTCTTGGGTCTCAGCTCCCTCCCTGGCTACACTGTCTTGCCCAGTACCCAGCACCAAGCTGCCGGTCACCCAGGGAGGCTCTGGGTGCCCACCCCTCAGAGATACCAGCTCCATTTCTGGCTGAAGTACACTGTGAGGGGCCCAGGGCCACTCTCTCCACTCACCGCCTGCCCTTTGGAGCTCTGGAGCTCTGGGCCCACCCTGGCTGAGGCACCCAGTTTGCGACCCCATGCTTGTGTAAGGGAACAGCATATCTTAAGGAGGTGCTGATTGGAGGCTCTCAGCTCCAGAGGAGGGAACTCCCCACTCCCTCCTCCACCCCAGCCTGCTGGTGGGACACCGGATCCAGCCCCCAGCTATGCAGCTGATCCCCGGTGCCTTGCACGCCACCACAGACCATCATAGTAGATCGCCCAGGGACCCAGATGAGCGAAGAGAAAGGATCTGAGAAAGAGGAGCTGCCACCTCTGCCACTGTCCAGGCAGAGATTTGCATTGCCCCGCCCACCCACCTATGAGCAGCCTCCACCTCATTTCCTAAGTTAACGTTGCTAAACAGGAGACAAATCCCCTCCCCTATGCTGAATCAGACACAGGCAACTAAGTGTCGCAGACCTCTCAGGCGGCAAGCTAAAAGAACAAACCCAAGATGCGAATAAATCTAGCTGCCTGCAATGAAAGCAAAGGGGAGAGGCTGGAGATCAGAGCTGAAGAGACCTTAGACACACAGGAAAGAGTCCAGAGCTAGTCTGATTTCTTATTTTGACTTTTGATTTTATCATTTTGACTATTTGTTTTGCTCACTTTTGTTTGCTTTTTGACTTACACTATCTCTTTGTGTTGGGGAAAACGCATCAAAAGGCATGATTTTATTGGACTATCTTTGTGTAGCTACCCATATTCTTTAGGGAATTTGGCTTGCGTGTCTTTTTCACTTCTCTCTGGCCTTGTGTCTCTTGTTCACCTGTTAGTTGGTATGTATGTCTGTTTTCCCTCTCACTCTTCTCTCTTTCTAACTTCCTATTGACCCCCCCTTCCTCAATTATTTTCCTCTTTCATGCTTCCTTTTGTTCCAGGGACCAAATCTACATCCTGCTGCACAGACAGATTGTAAGGCAGTGGGAAATAGGTTCCAGTGTGCTCATACAGCTGTTGGTGGATGCTGGAACCAGCAGATAGATTCTGAATCACAGCTAGCACCTCAATTAAACCTCAAAACTGCAAAAAGGACAGCCCACAGCCCACACTCCAGCCTCAAAAGTGAACAAAGCCAGTGGAACCTCATAAGGAAGAACAGGAGATTGCACAAGTGAAGCAAAACCAAACCCACCTTCCCTGAAAAACAGAATTAAAGGGGAGGGAAAGGGGGAGAGAGAAAAAAATCTACACAAATGAATAAAAACCAAAAGAAGAATATGGGTCTCTCCCAGACACATGGGAGGGCAGACACTGAGAAAACTGACTTCAGAATGCAAACAATGAAGAGCCCCCAGAAAGACTGGTCTCAAACTGCAAACCTAAATATCAAGACATTAATGGAAAGATTAAAAAGAATTGAAGTAGCCGGGCTTGTTGGCTCAGTCTGTAATCCTGTGCTTTGGGAGGCTGAGGTGAGTGGATTGCCTGAGCCCGTGGGTTCGAGACCCACCTGG
>CAUYQG010087262.1:0-25667 GCA_963574415.1 Tarsius wallacei
TGGTAGCACGTGCCTGTAGTTCCAGCTACTTGGAAGGCTGAGGTGGAAGGATCGCCGGAGCCCAGCAGGTCGAGGCTGCGGTGGCCGGGAGCAGCCACTGCACTCCAGTCTGGGTGACAGAGTGAGACTCCAACTCAAAAAATAAAAATAAAAATAAAACATTCTCAAGCCAGGAAGGTGAAGGGATTCCCCTGGGCTGAGACCCATTCTGCAGTTTGCCAGGTGACTGCAAGTGCCACAGCTCTGGTCTTAGAACCCTCACCCATCTGTCTGTTCCATGCATGTGAGCATTGAGGGTGGTTAATAATCCTACTGAAATATTTGAAAGGTTGTGAAAATGGCAAAGAATAAGAACTCTAAAGACATTTTCACTTTTGTTCAAAATAATTATTTTGTGCTTTGTTGTAGATTAAAGGCCTACCTGAAGGTTTTGCTCATCCCAACATAGGATCCAATTATTCGGTTAAGACTGTAGAGAAGACATGGAAAGCTCTGCAGGACTTCAAGGAGGGAAATGCCATCTTTACCTTCCCAAATACTCCAGTGAAGTGTGCTGGAGCCCCTCAGAAGATCATGTATTTATCAGAAGCTTATTTCAGGAAGGTATGCTTCTTTTCCAGGAACAGAGATGAGGGGGGACAGACAGTGCAAATTCCATGTTGCCAGTATTTTTTTTTTTATTCCAATCATGATACCTTTTTTATTTCCAAATTTTTATTACATATGTACAAAATTATATAATTGGAAGTTTATAAAATAGAAAAAAGGAGAAAGCCATTTATGATCCATTTGCTTTAATAAAGCTGCTGTCATCAATTTGACATGTCCTTTCAACTTTTTTTGGTATATACTTTAAAAATATGACTACAATCATACTGTAATACACATTTAGATATATTACATGTTATTAAGTAGCCTTTTACATATTTTTATGTATATATAAAAGTCTGGGGAGGTATATTAGAGATTGTTTAAATATTTTTATAAAATTAGACAAATTAGTTGTGAATTGTTCTTTTTTAATGCAAAGCTATTGTCAACTACTTCTGTTCAAGTTCAAGGTTATGAATATTTTCTGGCTTTTGATATAAAATTTTTGCAAATATAATAGGCAAACATTTTAAAAGCAAAAACATGTTCATGTAGAACTTCAGACTGAGCATGATGGCTCATGCCTGTAATCCTAGCACTTTGGGAGGCTGAGGCAAGTGGGTTGTTTGAATCCAGGAATTTGAAACCAGTTGAGGTAACATAGCGAAACCTCATCTCCACCAAAAAAAAAGAAAGAAAAAAAAAAAAAAAGCTGGGTATGGTGGCATGCACCTGTAGTTCTAGCTACTTAGGAGGCTGAGGCAGAAGGAAGCTTGAGACTGTGGTGAGCTGTGATTGTGCCGTTGCACTCCAGTCTGGATGACAGAGTGAGACTTCGATTTAACAAACAAACAAATCCCCCACAAACAACAAACTTCAAATCTTTGTGGAAAGAGATATGGTGTGGTTTGATTTGAGACAGTGGGAGGGGTCAAAGTAGCCTGTGGTCCTGCACAGGGTCAGATGGGGAGAAAGGGTGGTGGAAGAAAGGACTGAGGGTCGTTGAATGTACGCTTGGAACCTAGAGCTAGGCAAGCCTTCACTTGAGTTCTGTAAACTGCAACAACCCTGTGGGATAGGGAATTAAGGGACAGTTCAGTAACAGTTTCTGATTCTATGAAAGTTTATTCTGGATCATAAGGGGTTGGCACAACCTTCTGAGGTTCTTACCCACCTAACTTCAAATATTGAGATCCAGGTGAGCATTTCCTACTAGAGGCTGACCAGAGGAAAGAGTAAGAACCCAGCTGTTTCTTCCATATTGGAAGTTCCCTTTGCATATCTCTTTTCTCCCTAGTCTTGGATGGTCTGAGAGGAAGTGCCACTCTGAGATACTTAAGATCTTAGGCATTTGGGAGGATACTGGCCTTTCTGAAACATATGAGCAATACTAAGGGGAAAGGAACTCTGTTTTGTTAACTGCTGTTCCCTCAGCATCCAGAACAGTGTCTGGCCAAATATTTATTCACTAAATATTTATTGAGTGAATGAATACATGCATATATGAATAAACTGCCCAACTCTATTTTATCTTGACCTGGACCTGATCTTCACCTCTGGCCTTCAGCCGAACAGTATCCCCTTCATCCCCCAAATCAAGTGTGTGACTAGTTGCTATGTCATCGACAACATAAGGGGAGGCAGTGGGTTGGTCCACGCATCATCCTACTAGGGTATAGTGATGGGAAGAGCTAGCAAGGTGTTTGCTGGGTTTTAATTCTTGCTGAAGTTAATAAAAAAGTGGCTGGAGTCATGCTTTGGTGTTGGTTGTTTTTCTTCTCTCCTTTTTTTCAGACAGGAAAGCGATCTAAGGCCAATATCATTTTCAACACTTCTCTTGGAGCAATTTTTGGGGTTAAGAAGTATGCAGATGCCCTGCAGGAGATCATCCAGGAGAGGAACCTCACTGTTAACTACAAGCAAAACCTCATTGAAGTCCGAGCCGATAAGCAAGAGGCTGTTTTTGAGAACCTGGACAAACCTGGAGAGACCCAAGTGATTTCAGTGAGTGGTGAGGTTAAGCTGTCAACCTGATGCATCATCCACTGGGCCATGTAATAGATGCACTGTGGCTTCTATCCTCTTGTCTGCCATCATTGTGTGCTGAGGAAGGCTGATTAAAATGAGCATCTTAGGGAACTGAGAGGGCAAAAAGGTGGACCAAAATGGGTGGGGAAGAGAAAGATGTAGGAGGCAGTGTCAATGGGAGGTGAGAAGGGGTTATCTACTGTGCCAAGTGCATTTTTGTCCCATTCCTTTTACACTACTTTTCCTGGCACTAAGTTACTCGGTGCATCCAAAAATATTATACAACTTTGGTTATTGCCTGGAGTTAAGGGAGGGCTTCCTCACATGCAGGATCTGGTGATTGTCTCAATTTGTGGCATGTGAGAAACAGCCATGCTTGTGAGCAGGAAGCAACCCTGTGGGTTGTTCAAGAATAACAGGGAGGTCTTTCACCTGTGGAGGAGGCGGTCTTTAAACATTTTTTTCTGTGCATAAAAGGAAGCACTTAGAACTCCTTTTGGAAGGACCTGGCAGAGCTACCACCCTTCTTGGAAAGACTTAACCTTTGTTACATGAGTTTGGCCTTTGTGTGTCTCAGTTTTTTCTGCTGTGACCTGGGGATAGCACTCTGCAGAGGCATTATCTGGATTAAGAGCAAGATATACAGGCAACTGGAGAAGCATGCCTGAAAAAATATTTGTTTACATCATTCTGGCAAGAGCTGTTAGCAATGAAAAAAATTACAGACAGTTGCATCTTATTCATTCAGAATTTTTCAAGAAATGAAGGGCTCTATAAAAAGGAATTTTGAAGTAAACCAAGGATTAATCTTCTAAACATCAAAACTTCAGATTTTAAGCTTTTTGGCTCAACTCTTTCTAAAATGTATTACATACATCTTTCCTTTTTAAAAATGGAATGTGCTGAATATAATTTAAAGTGTTACTGATGACTCAGGGTCATAATTTTTAAAAACTTTTATTTGGAAATAATCTCACGCTTAGAGAACTTAGAGAAGTTGCAAAGATCAAAGCAGTACAAAGAAAAGTGTATATAGATTTCACCACAATTGCTTAAGATTTAGGATTTGATCTTTCTCTTTCTGTCTCATCCATTCATCCATATCTATCTATCTATCTATCTATCTATCTATCTATCTATCTATCTATCATCTATCTAATTTTCCCAAAGTTATATGAGAGACCCAAAAAACCTGGAACTTATTTATAAAAAATCGCGTATTTATTCATATATGAAGTTTAAACTCCAGTCACCTTCAAAGTACTCTCTGTTTGATGCAATATACTTATTGAGATGCTTTTTCCACTGCTCAAAAAAGTTTTTGAACCCATCAATTTTGATGTGTTGTAGTGCTTCTGCTATTTTTTCCCACCTCTTCCACATTGGCAAAATGTTTCCTTTTGAGGACTTTTTGTCATCCAGGGAAACAAAACAAAGTCACTAGGGGCAAGATCTGGTGAATAGGGAGGGTGGGGCATTGGGGGTCATGACGTATTTGGTAGAAAACTGTTGAACACTCAACGCAGTGTGGGCAGGTGTATTGTCATGGTGGAAGAACCAGTCTCCTGTTTGCCACAACTTTCTTCCACAAATCGTGGCACGAACTTCTCAGAACTTTCAGATAAAAACTTTGGTTGATCATTTGATCTGAAGGAACAAATTCCGAGTATACTATAGGGGGCCTGCCCTCTAAAAGATGAATCTGGTTTTTTGGGTCCCCCCTCGTATACATCATTCATCATGTCCTTTTACTCCTAAATATTTAAGTGCAAATTTCCCAAGCTAGAAATATTCTCTTCCATAACCGCAGTACAGTTATCTCAGTCAATTTAGCACAGACATAATATTTTAACCTACTATTTGTAGTCCAATTTTATTGGTTGACTCAGTAGCACTTACAGTATTTTTCCCTCTGCAGTACAGTCAGGTATTGCATTTAATTATGATGTCTCTTTAGCCTCTTTTAATCTGGGACATTTCCACAACCTTTCTTTGTCTCCTATGACACTGACATTTTGGAATAATGCAGTCCTCTTCTCACCATTTTTTTTCCTTTTTAGTAGCACGATCCTCATTTCGGGTTTGTCTTTTGTGTGTGTGTGATTTGTTTCATGCTTTTCCTTTTAGACTGGAACATTGCATAAGTAATGTGGTGTCCTTTTGCAAGCACACAATGTTCATCTGCCTTTCACTGATGATGTGAATCTTTGTCACCAGTCAAGATACGTCCAGTTTTTCCACTGAATGACTTTACTATTTGGTTTCTCCCTTGTTGCTAATAAAGTCTATGGGAAGGCACTTTAAGACCATGCAAACAGTCTACTCGTTCAAGTCTCCCCCTAGAGTTAGCAACGCCTGCTGATTCTTGCCTAATTTAATCTTTGCTTTGGTGGTTACCAAATGATGATTTTCTAACTCTAGCATTCCTTTCCCTCCACATTTACCAATAGGCCCCTTGCATTCTGTCAAGTAAGTAAGTGTTGGTATGAACTCGTGAGTTCCTATTTCTTCTCCAATGGTTTAGCATTCTTTAATTATTTTGGTGCTCAATTTGTTCCAAATTTGATCAGCAGGTGCTCCTTCCAGCTGACTCCCATGTCCCTGTGATATGCCCTATCGAGTTTGTGAGCACTTCCTTTCTGGTGTCACAGGATGTCCCAGGCTTATCTAGTCTCTATCTGCCCCAACTCAGGGTCATCATTTTGGATAGATCCTATATAGCGACCTACTACAGGACCTACTGGGTCATTTAGGGTTAGTCATCACTTTATAAAAGGGTCTCAGACTACCCTGTTCTATGTTTTTATGTATGTCCTTTTTGTAGTTTTGTTTTGTTTTCTTTTTTCCTGGCTGCCAGGCAGGTGTATGTGACTTTGGAGGGTTCCTCCAACTTTGGTACTTTTAAATTGCTGCTCCTAATTTTTTATTGGCTAGAAAATGAGAGAGCCAAACTTGCTAAATTTTGTGTAAAGCAAACGCAAATAGGCTACAAATGAGAGCCTAAAGCATACTTTTATGAGCAGACAATGAGCTTGAGTGCATAAACTTATTTTTGTCATTTGGTCTTTTTTACTTTGGTTCTCGTCATTGAAGTTTTAGGTAGAGTTATGGAAAATTGAATGGTTATTGTTCTTCTAGAGGTTTTGTAAAGAAAGAAGATATTTGTGTCTCCTTTGAATTATAGGGTGAGATATTCTTTCGATTCCATTCTTAAAATCTGAAATTCAAAAAAATCTACCACAAGGATTTAAAGTAGTGACTCTTAACTCTGGTTGCACATTGAAATTGCCTGGGGAGCTTCTGAAATGTACTGATGCCTGGTCTTACCCCCAGAGATTTTGGTTAATTGGTCTGGGATTCAGACTGAGGTTGGAGAGTTTCAAAAATTCCCTTAATGGTTCTAATGTTCAATTAGGATTGAGAATAAATGCTGTAAAGAATTAAATGTACCCCAAAGTCTATGATTTTGGATCATTATTAGAGAGTTTGTGGACTGATCTGTCTCCTCAGTTTAAAAAAAAAATCTAAACTTGTTTTATATTATAGAGTCCTAGAATTAGAGAAGGGACTTTGGAGATGATCTAGTCTAATGCATTTCTTTATGGATAAGCAAATTGAAGATACAAGAGGTAAAAGGACTTGTCCAAGTGATAGCATTTTGTTTTTCATTCAGGTTCAAATGAACCTGCTCCTTCAAGCCAGAGCTTCTAGGAATGTGATCCACAGGTTTTATGTGTCAGAATCACTAGTAGATTTTGTTAAAGTCAGATGCCTGCACTTTACTCAAACCTACTAGAATGAGATCTCAGGCTGGTGGGCCCAGGAGTCTGCTTTTTCCACAGGTCTCCCAGATGTTGCTTATGAACACTAAAGTTTAAAAGCCACTAGTGTGAATGGATGATTTATGTTAATAAAAGAGAACTAAGTTATTTATCATCTAGAGTTATGGAAATAAATAATGGATAAGAACAAGCTACAACTAAGTACCAATGCTAATTTTTATTTTTAATAAACCCATAAAGCAGTATTTATTTTGTGTAGGATGTTAGCTCAAGTAGAACTCCATGCCTTTGTGATAATTAAGTGAAAATATTTAACTTTCCCTGAGAAAAGTTGTATGGAATTCATGTGTGTGGACTTGTGAAATTCAAGCACATTAACTTTATCAGATAGAGATGACTTTAGTGAGGTTTGACCTCAGTTCAAAAAAGTAGTTCTAGTTGACTGCAGAATGCACACATGGCCTTAATAATCTGGTGGATCATGGTGTTGACTATTTCATCCATTATCCTGCAGACATTCGTCCAGTCTCAATATCCATTAACAGACTTGGCCTCAGGGAACCATGTCCCCAAAGGACCACCCAAGATTATCCTGTGGAGGAACACAGCACTCCTTCCCTGAGGTTAATTAAGCTTATCATTGTCTGAGAGTTGGAAAAAGTACAAGTCATCTTCCCAATTCCCATTGCCATCAGTGATTTCTGAGCCCCAGGAGGGCTTGAGACTTCTTATAGAAATGAGGTACTATTGACTATCACAAAGTTGAAATTGTCTTAAAATGCTAAAGTTTATACCCAAATAAATGCCATGTGAACATTTGAATCAATGTCTCTTCAAGTGGACCGACTAGTAGATTGAAGTTGCTAGATGGAGTTTATTAAATCTAAATAAAAAGAAAAAATTAACTACAGAAAGTAGAAGAATTATTACATAAACAAAAAAGTTAAAGGAATCCTCAAACATTATTAAGGTGGATCAATGCATTTCTACCAAGGATAGCCTTGATACAGTGTATTGGGGAAAAAAAAAATCCAACCTTGCTTTTTGCACTGTGGTAAAGCTAATACTGAATCAGACCCTTCTCTCCTTTTCCAAAGTGATAGCTAATATTCTCAACACTGCTTTTTCATCTTAAATTGGCATTTTGACTGTTTTCTTAATGTGTTTTGAGAGTTAACCCATATTTAGGAGTGATGCTTACTTACCAGCTCCTAACATGTGGTCTTTCCGAGTTTCAGGGATGCTGAGCACCTCCTTACAGAATAAAACTGAAGTACCAGTCTTTACAAGTTGATAGCTAAGGCTCAGAGAGTCAGCTATGAAAATACAACATCCCTTTATTGTAGCATCAATAGGAACAGTAATGGATTCTTTCAGAATATTAGTGAACATTACTCTAATATCTCTCATTCCACTATGCCTACTGCCCCAGGGATCAGGTGAACTCTATGGGGAGATCATGTCAACTAAGAGAATAGTTATTCAGCTTATCATCATCTCCTCAGGGGAACATGTAAGATCTTGGAGAGGGTGTGGGTTGGTATAAGCACTGATTGTGTAATGCTCCATGCAGCCATAGTGCAGTGTATGGAGTAAGGAAGGTTGGGGGAGAGCTTGTGGGGCTGTAGAAATATTGGAAAAATGCAAATATGAATGCTCTCCTTTTGTGTAGTATGAAATGCTTCATGTCACACCACCAATGAGCCCACCAGATGTCCTCAAGACCAGCCCTGTGGCTGATGCTGCTGGCTGGGTGGATGTGGATAAGGAAACCCTGCAGCACACGAGGTACCCAAATGTGTTTGGGATTGGGGACTGTACCAACCTGCCAACGTCAAAGACCGCTGCTGCGGTAGGTAAGATAACCAGCTCTGTTTCTCTCTCTCTCTCAAAAGGATGCCACTGCAAGGCATCATTATAACAAAAACACAAGTTAGGCACCAACATCATTCCATTAATAATGAAGAAGGTTTTGTGGCCTAAAAATGAATTTGGCCTCCGTGGGACAGAAGCAAGTTGTCAATGAACCAGTGTTGTAAAAAGAAGATAGTACATTTTGAGTGCTTTGCCCCAGAATAGCATGATCTAATCTGCCTTTTCTATATTGGAGAGGTTGCTTTTAGAAGAAAAGGAGCATTAGAAGGCATTGCTTTTCCAGCTCTCTGGAATTCTGTTACTTCTCATACTGCCATACTGGCATTCCTGGCATTCTTTGCCTCTGATGCCAGGCAGGTTGGCTGTTTTTCTTCTACCTGAAACACCTTAAAGCTAGGGAAGCATTTGTTTTCCCAGAAAACACATGCAAGTCAATGAAAGTTTGCAGACCAGAAAATTGTTCTGTTAAGACAAATACAGTGGAGCATGCCCTGGTTGGTACACGATTAAGGCCTCAGCCTGGAAAACTAAATTCTTCACGTCGATGTTCTGCACCAGCAGTGATGGGGAGAATTGCCTTTTAGATTCTGTCCTCTAAAGACAGGAACTGTCTTCTCTGGATGCTGTAAAACATGGACCTCCCTGCTGATGGGAATGGTAGTGTTTTGTGTGAATTAGACATCTGCGGAACATGTTGTGTTACTTTCACTACTTCCACCTTAAGAAAAACTTTCTGGAAACCCAGTGAATGTCTTTTTTATTATCAATAGTAATTTCCTTCTAGCTTTTTATTCAAAAATCTCAAGCCTATGAACAACTTGAAAGTACAATAAATACCCTTCAGGTATTAGCCAACTGTTAATATCTTGTGACATTTGCTTCATCACTTCATTTATGTACATTTGTTTTGCTGAGTCAGTTGAAAGTAAGTTTAGACATCATGATATTTCACCTTAAATACTTCAACCTGCATCTCTAAGAGAAAGGACATTCACCTTCATACCTACAAGACCATTACATGCTCCCCCAAATTAACACTGTAATATAAAACCATTTCATATGCAATCCAGTTTGAATTTCTCTAGTTTTCCTAAAATGTTCCTTGTAGCACCCCTCCCCCTTCAATGCACTAGTCATTCAAGGACCACACACTGCACTGGTTGTCATGTCTCTTAGGTTTCCTTTAATCTAGAACAGAACTTTTTTTTTTTTGGCACATTTTAAGTTTTATTTTACTTTCACATTTACAAATTCAGGAAATTATTTTGAGAACAGTAAGGTTGAAGCTGCCTTTAAGGAAAGTCCAGCTGGCTCACCAGGCTGGTACTCTATGAGCTGGGGACGCATTTTGGGAAACTGTCCAGGCATCTCTCAGCGGCCCTGCCTGTATGACTGCACTTGAAATGGTCACTGTGCTTTGCTCTCCCTGGGGCCTAACTCAGTGCCTGGAAGACATGTTCCTGGAGGTTGCCTCAGCCTTGGATTTTATTGCTGGTGAACTTAGTTACTCACCTTCTAGTCATGTAGTCCAGGATGGTGACTTTGTCAGAAATGGGCCCAGTGGTGCGCATTTTGCTGAGATGAAAAAAACGTTGAAATGTGTAAACTTGTGATATGAACTGTTGCCCTGGCTAGTCTTTGGTCCCAGGGGAGGTCCCTGGAGGAGATAGGTGGAGACCCTCTGCTGCCCACGCAGGTGGGACAATTCAGGACAGATGTGCCCAAATCCACAGCAGTCTAGAATGGGCTTTTGATTTATTTTTTTACTTTCATACATTGGCATTTTTGAAGAATTCAGACCAGTTATCATATAGAATATCCCACAACTTAGAATTATCTAGTCATCTTCTTATAGTTAGATTTAGGTTCTATGTTTTGGCAAGAATCTCCATACATGAGGTTCTGTTCCTCCTTCAGCGGCACCTTAAGAGACCACTGTGTTAATTTGTCTTGTCTTTGGTGAAGCTAGATTTCACCACTGGGTTAAGAAGTGTTCATAGTTTTTTTTTGCCCCCCAATATAAAAGTACCTTTTCTCTTTGTATTTATAGTTAGTCTGTGGAGCAATCCTTTGAATTTACAGTCACTTAATGTAAGCCTGCTGAGGTAGTTGGGGAAGATACTTGTATGTAAGACCCAGATTGCACAGCTTTTGGCCTAGTTTAAACAAACATTAAATCCCATGTTTCAAATAGGTAATATTAAATATAATTAAACAAAAAGTTATAAGTAGAGAGTCTTGTTCCCAGCCCTGACTTCTATATCCTTGACTTTTACATTCCCTCTAACCAGGGAGAGAGCGTCCCCATTGTTTTTACATCTATTTTTTTACAATCTATATTCCATTGTATGATTGATCTAGTTTTATTTAACGAGTCCACCCTTAATTTATAGTTGGGTTGTTTCTGACCCATTTTTATTTCAAACAGGGCTGTAGTGAATGCTTTTCTTTCTATGTTATTTCACATGTGTGAACGTCTATTTGCTCCTTTCTTCCATTAATAACAGTAGTTCTAGCTTTCTCCAAGTAGATCTGCATTTATTCTTAGATCCTCCTCCCCAAATCCTCTAAGTATCCCCAGGCAATGCCACACTTGTTTCACAAGTCCACCCAGCCTCCATCCATACCACTATGCTATTGTGAGCAAGACCCTGTCTTGCCCTGTTGAATCTGACTTTCCTGGGGCTCATGCCTCTTTCTCTGCTTCTCTCTGCCCTAGGATTCTCCTTTAATTACTCACAGCACAGTTGAAATCAGGATATGGCATTTAAAAAAGTTAACTGAAGAATTGTGCATGACAGAAGGAATTTCAATATGGGAACAAAACAACTTGCATGTACCTGCACACATGCACATTTTAAGACTGGGTGTTGATTGCTTGTTGACTGCTTCCTGGGTCCACAGGCCTCACCTCTCTGCAGTGACACCCATTGGACATCTCTCCTTTCCTGCTGGCCTTGATGCCCTGCTGCTGGGGTCCCCTCGGGTGTTCTCAGTCCACATTCCAAACTCGTTATGGTTATGACCCTCCAAGAGGAACAAAGTTTTCCAAAAGAGATATATGATCTTTAGAGATGTTGCTTTGCCCACAATGAAGACAGCCATTTAATATTTTTAAGCAGAAGAGTTTACTTCTCACTTTTTTGAAGCCCCTCACTCTAAAAAAAAAAAAAAAAACTCATTACTTTTTTGATTTGGTTATCAGCAAACCACAGCTTGTGGGCCAAATGCAGCTGGCTAAGAATGGTTTCTACAAGCAGACATTTGCAATCAACTTGATGATAGGGAACACTAACTCTTTTTCTCATCCTAAGAAAAATAATTCTATTCTTCTTGTTAGTAGACCTATCTTACAAAAATTTTTATGTTTTGAATTTTATTAAGAAGATTTTTTTGTGAAATTTGTTTTTTCTTTTATTATATACTATGCCTCTTGGTCTGCAAGGCCTAAAATTGTTCTTTGCAGAAAGTTTGCTTGACTTGGAAGATTATAAAACAACTATTTTAATGAGCATTTTACAACACAAGAGTAACCCATCTTTTCTCAAAAGTAAATCCTGCATTCTTTATCTAGAGAGACAAACTTCTACATAGTTCATTACAAAAAATTGAACACAGAATGGGATTAGATGATATTAAGGAATTATTATTTTAGTGTGTTAAAATGCTATTGTGTTTGTGTTTTAAAAAATTCCCCATCTATCAGAGATACACATAGAAAGATTTATGGGTGAATTAGTATGACGTCTGCTCTAAAATACTCCAGGAAAAAAAGTGGTGTGCGTGATGGGATGGATGAAACAAGAACAACAGAGTTTCAACATTTTCATCATAAGAAAGGCAATCTCTCCACTCTTACCATTGAAAAATAAAAACATATCTATATATATATGAGAGACAGAGACAGAGAGACAGAGAGAAATACAGATCTCTATATTTACAACTTTTCCTATATATCTATATTGGTATCTTTATATATATCTGTATAAATATCTAGGTATCTATATTTATATCTGCACCTTTGTCTATATATATATCTGGTCTAGCCTAACCCAGGGCAGACCAGTAGAGAGGAAACTCCAGGGTTTTACCTAATTGGATATGCCTGGGGCTACCAATCCGGATGGTTCGTGAACAGAGACACAGGGATAGCCTGGATGGCCACGGAACACTGGGCACACAGACCAAGCTGACCCCAGAAGGAGGGGCAGTGGGATTGGTGTAGGGCCATCCTTACAGTTCTGCTGGAGAGCGGGCTCTTTAGTTTCAAACCCATGGAGATAATGATGTGGGTCTTCAATGAACCGAAGAACTCCCTCTGGTAGTCAGAACTTCAAGTAGTAGGAAGGTAGTGTTCTGGTAACTATCTAGAGGGATGGGGAATGGACTCTTCTTAACTTGTTTACATTAAAGTTATTTGCAAATTAGTTTTCATGGAAAGCCTAGATTCTTATATTATTCTGACTTTTCCATCTCTCTTATAGCTGCCCAGTCAGGAATACTTGATAGAACAATTTCTCTGATTATGAAGAATCAAATACCAACGAAGAAGGTTTGTGTGCGTTTTAAGAATCACTCTCTCACTTATCATCTTCCTTTCTGTGTGAAAGTAGAGTTTTCCCACATTTTGCATGTTCTTAATTAGTTTCTTCAATATGGGCACTTCAGTTTTTGCCTTTGGCACTATTTTTGTTCTATAATTGACATTTTTTTCACAGTACAAAAAATTAGAATATACAAAAAAGAAAAAAATTGCAAGTACTCAGAGAAAATACTAAATTCTAAAGTGTCTATATAATACTATATAAAGATCTACTTTCCAACAAGTCTCATTTACAATTTTAGTATGATGGCTACACATCATGTCCACTGGTGACTGGCTATAACCGTGTGATTCTTGCGGAGTTTGACTACAAAGCTCAGCCGCTGGAGACCTTCCCCTTTGATCAGAGCAAAGAGCGCCTTTCCATGTACCTCATGAAAGCTGAACTGATGCCTTTCCTGTATTGGAATTTGTTGCTAAGGTTAGTGCATCACCAGGTTCCTGGGTGAGGAAAGGGGTTTGTAGCACATCTGCCACCTGCAGGGGATGCAGCCTCTTCTCTTCATTACTAGCACTGACCAAGTCAGCTGTCTTCCATGCTCTGATCTTCCTTTGCTGCTGTATAAGTGATAAGAGTAAATCACTTTCACATATCTCATCTGTTACTTTACTTTGTCTTTATTATGTTATAGGAAGAATAAAACATAGTGATTAAGAGCAGAGACTTTAGAGCCAGACCAGTATTTGAGTCATGTTTCTGCCATTTACTAGCTGTGTGTCCCAGGGAACATTGCTTAAACTCTGTGTTTAAGTTTCTTTTTTTTTGTTTTTTTGAGTCAGAGTCTCCACTCTTTCACCCAGGCTGGAGTGCAATGGCACATTCAGGGCCACCGCAGTCTTGACCTGCTGGGCTCAGGCGATCCTTCCGCCTCAGGTTTCCAAGTAAGCTGGAACTACAAGTAAGGTGTGTGCCACCATGCCCAGTTAATTTTTTGGTTTATTGTAGAGATGAGGTCTCGCCAAGTTGCCCAGGCTGGTGTTGAACCCGTGGGCTCAGGCAATCCTCTCACCTCTACCTACCAAAGTGCTGGGATTACAGGTGTGAGCCACTGCACCTGGCTTGTTTAAGTTTCTTATCTGTAAAATGAAAGTAACATTTCCTGTCTTATAAGGTAGAGAGTAATGAGATAACGCATAAAGAGATACGTATACAGTAGGCATTCAATAAGTAAACAGAGTCATAAAAATTAACAATTTATCTTCCTCATTCCAAAAAAATGATGATCTCATTTGACTTTTCCAGACCCATATGAAATAGATAAGTCAGGATGTCTATACCAGTAGTCCAAAAGTGATTCCCGCCCCCTTGTCTCAGGGAGCATTTGGCAATACCTGGAAACATGTTTTAGTTGTCACAACTGGATGGGTGCTACTGGCATTTAGTGAGCAGAGGCCAGGCTAAACATCCTATAATGCACAGGTCAGACCCCACAGCAAAAGGTTACATGGTCTAAAATGTCAATAGGGCTGAGGTTAAGAAATCCTGACTTGTAATTAATTTATGAGCAGATGAAAGCAGAAAAAATAGCAGTTTGCATCCAGCAGAGGCTTCATACAGGTTTGCAGAATTGAATCAGCATGTCCAGGTCCACAAAACCGGTCAGTGTCAAAGCTAGGACTCAAAGCAGGTTGTCCCTGCCTAGTCCCACATCCCGTGGGATCTTTCTACCTCACTAGAAAATCTTGCTCACAGCATGCTCTGTGAGCAGCCTGGCTTCTCTTTCAACCTCCTGCTTGCTGAAGTCACCCATCTCTTTTGCTGCAAATGTCTTTTCTGTGTTGTTTCTTACAGGGGTTACTGGGGAGGACCAGCATTTCTGCGAAAGTTGTTTCATCTGGGTATGAGTTAAGGATGGCTCAGTCCTTGCTCACCTTGGATGGCTTCTGGACCAAAACTGCAGTCACTGATTGACCAAGAATGGCACGGAGGACTCAGAACCTAACCCTGTAAAGAGTTTCTTGCTGGATAATGGAGACTAAATGCTTTGAGCAGCCACCACGTGGGCTGCTCAGAATGGGCTTGATTCTTTGGAAATATTCAAATGAAAGAATAGACTTTTCTAAATAAAAGTTTGTCATTGATTGAATTCAATGAGAAATTTTATCTTGACTGACAGGGATGAAAAGTTACAGCACTTGGGAGAAAAAGATGGTGATGGTGGGATAGCTTACTTGTTATTTTACTGTGAGTACTCAACTGGCATAATTTCACAAAGCCTATTTGGAGTCACAGAAAAGAGTCATTCCAGGGACAATATTATTTCAAACATAGTGTGCAGTAGCCCTGAACAAGTGCTGCTTAGAACTTCTGCTGCAGGAACACAGTGGACTAAGAGCCCAGCTGCTATCTATCTGGCTCCATCACCCTGTTTGTGCTGAGACCATGCTTTCTTCCAGCCAATAACTGAACATGGTGGACTACTATGCTGGCCCATTCCTCGGGATGTGGGACTCCTCTACTGGGTGACTTTGGCTCCAGGACCTCTCACTTACTGCACTGAAACTTTCTTAGAACTGTGCTGAGTCTGAGATTCCACTCTCCCCTTCTGTCTCTGCTCTATAGGCATCCATCTCATGTCATGGTCTGAAGGCCAAAGGGAAAGGCATAGCAGTCTATGCAATACCTTAGATTTTTGTAACAGTTTAGAATGCAAACCAGGATGTGGGGTCACCCTAGAAAATATCTTTCACTCCTGTTGCCAGGTTAGGGGCCTGCTGCTAGAGTGGTACCCTGCTCTCTCCCAGAATATATGCCAATATATGTATCTTTTATATGTTACTGGGACTGCCAAGTCTCTCTCTTTTCCTGGAGTTCTCTCTATGACTTTAGAAACTCTGCTCATTCGTTCTTTCATTCATCAATTCATTCAACAAATATTTACTGAGTACCTATTACCTGCTAAACACTATTCTTGGACCAGGGTATACAGTGGTGACTTCCTTCAGTAGCCTGGCAACAGGAGTGGAAGATATTTTCTAGGATGACCCCACATCCTGGTTTGCCTGTGATGTTTCTGTTTAACATGTGTTGTCCTGGCATGACTTAATAGTGTCTCTTTAACTCTCCAAAATGTCTCAGTTTGGACAATAAATTATGATCATCCCCCCACCCCAGTTCCAGAATAGGAGAGTAGAGCTACACATGGTGCTAATAAAATACAGGGCTTGTCACATCATTTGCTTTCACACTGTGCTCACGACACAATCAGAGTAGGATTTTTCTGCCCTGTTCTCTGAGTCCTGGCAAAGAAACCCTGTACCTTAATGGGGTTCCTGCCCGAGACCACTGAAGTTCAGCTCCCGGTAGGCTGGTCACTCTCACAGACTTGGAAGTCAGGGAGAGCTGTGGGCTGTCTGCCTCTTCTCTGACTCTTCTCTGCAGGGTCTGAAAAGTCTTGGGAATAATCCAGCTAGGACTCCCTCCCTGGTTGTGGATAAAGTGCTGGCAAGGCCATTTCTGCCTTTTCAGAGAATGGGCTGTGATTCCTGGGAATGGCTGAGGCTTCAGGTAGAGTAAATTTGAAATCCTTTGCAGATTTAACTAGAGTCTCCTGGATCTGTTTACAATGAGGCATTCTGAATAAAACCTTCAACCATCAGGGAATTGCTTCTGGTTCATATTATGCTGGGTGAAACTTATTGCCAAGGCTGGAAGGAGCAGTGACCACTATTAGCCAGTACATTGGTCTCCAGTTTTCATTCTTCTGAGTTGGAAAAGAAAAAATGTGCTGAATTTCAGGAGTTTAACCTTCAAAAACCATATTGCTTTATCCACAAATTATTGCCTCCATAATTAGGAGTGGGAAGCAGGAAGAGGAGATAAGATCGGGGTAGGGATAAGGGCTGGAGCTTCTCCAAGGGTGATGTCTTGGGTGGGAAGAAGGTCCCACCCCCTGTAGAACTCCAGACTCAGGCAGATGTCTTCAGAGACTATGAGTGACACAGTGCTAGGATTGCTGGCTTGGGGAATCCCCCTAAAACTCTCTACCCCAGTCTCCAGCGTTTCTTCCTTCTCAATTCCTGCTTTGGCTTCAGCCCTGGGTGAGCTGTGGGTATAATAACAGGGCTGAGGTCGTAGTTTAGGAATCATTGGGGTACAGGGAAGGAGACTAGGCCCAAATTGTTTTGGGGAACACAGCGTTTGAGATTTAACATATTTTTTTTTGGTGTTAACATTTTAAGTGGTTTTTTTAATCTAAATTTTATAGAAAATTAGAGAACAGAGGTAAACAAAAGGAGCTGGGACTACAGGCATGGGTCACCATGCCTGGCTAATTCTTTTGATTTTTTTTTTTTTTTTTTTGTAGCAATGAGGTCTCCCTATGTTGTCCAGGCTGGTCTTGAATTCCCAGGCTTAAGCAATCCTCTAGCCTTGGTCTCCCAAAGTGCTGGGATTACAGGTGTGAGTCACAGTGCCTGGTCCACCTGTCTCTTATACTTAATAGATATGGAAGACCCAGTGGTTGGTTGTAGAGAGGAAATTGCAGAGAGTGGGTAGTCACTTAGGGAGCATAGGGCATTTGTGCCTGCTGAGGAAAATGCGACCTAATTAATGTAACATATGTATGTTATGTGACTAGTGGTGTATTGGTATATCATTGGCACTAGGTATTTTTCTCATGTAATTCTTACAACTCTGCAAGAGCAATTATCAGAAGACATGAAATATTCTTTTTTGAGAAAGGTGGCTTTTGTAATGCAATGTTTAAAAGTAACTCCTCTGCTTTTTTTTTTTTTTTTTGAGTTGGAGTCTCACTCTGTCGCCCAGACTGGAGTGCAGTGGCACACTCACGACCACCCCAGTGTTGATCTACTGGACTCAGGCGATCCTTCTGCCTCAGCCTTCCAAGTAGCCAGAACTTCAGAAGTGCGCTATCATGCCCAGCTGATTTTTTGATTTATTGTAGAGACGAGGTCTTGCCAAGTTGTCCTGGCTGTTCTTGGCAATCCCCTCACCTTGGCCTCCCAAAGTGTTGGGATTACAGTTTTGAGCCACTGCACCCAGCCTGTTCTTTTAAAAATGCATTGGATAACTCTGGTCTGATTTTAAAACAAAGTTCTCCCTTTATGTCCCAAGACCGCAGAACTTTCATTCAGATTGGGACCCACTGTGATTATCTCAGGGAGGGAAGAGACAAAAGAAATGCTTCAGATAAGGTGAGGCTCTTTGTGAGGATTAATGAAAACTACATCTCTCTGGCTAGGTTAACTGCCAAGTAGCTAAGAAAATTGCCTGTCTATATGCTGGAAGAAGTCAAGGTTAATACTTTGTAATAGGTAGAAAGGTCACAAGAGACAACTGGGAAAAAAAAGGATGGTGAAACACCAGACAATTTTTCTCCCCCAATATTGATTTTTAAAAAGTAACTTCCCTGGACTATAGCATGTTATGAACAACCGTAAGTTAGGCTATAACTTTCCATATTTGCATGTAAAACTCCCATGATTGCATCCCTCAGGTACAATCCAGGGCTGTTCCCAGGCCTGCAGTAGGACAGAGGCCACAGAAAGGCAGGCTCTCTGATGCTGCACTGGTCACAAACTGGGTCTGGATCTTCTTGAGGAAGAGCCTGATGGGACAGAGGCTTAGGAGCCACAGACCTGGAATTGGATCCTGGTTCTCCCCTTGCTGTTCACTGACAGTGTCCAACTCAAGCACATTAATCACCAGTTCCTCACCTGTAGGATGGGTAGAAATACAGTTTTCTGAGTTCATATGTGGGTTGAATAAATTGAGGGAAAGTTCTTAGCAGTTTGGCACGTAGACAGTAGCTACTGTTGTTACCTAGGAGTCTGAAAAAGCACTCAGAAATATAACCTCCCCTGAGGCTAGAAATTCCTGCCTGTTCAGCAGAAATGGGATTCTGACAGGGGATCAGAACCAACAGAAGAGTGGGTGGATTCTGTACTTGTCACCATTACATCTCTTCATCTCATTTCAACAGATTTCAGAGTTAGGGATTTCTCAGTGTTACGGATTAGCCAGCATGGGGGAGTGACTCAAAGCACAGGTTTGGATCCAGACCTTCTGGTTTGCATCCCAGATCTGCCTCTCACTAACTGACCTATGAAAGTCATTTGAACTCTCTGGGCCCCCATTTTCTTATCTATTAATTGGAGATTATAATAGCATCTGCCTTCCTGGGTTATTGTGAAGATAAAAATATGTCAATTACTTCCTATATAGTGCTAGTCAAATGCCAAGGACTGTTCTAGATATAAGCTATTACTAATTGCCTCAAGTCAATCAAAAGTTGACTGGCTGCTTCGTTGTGACTGTAATGAGATAGCCCATAGAAACAGATGGGCTTCTTTCCTGGAGGGGTCATGTGGGCAACTGTCTGGCTCCAGGTGTGTGGATTCTGATTAGTTTATCTTACAGAAGGCCCTTTGTATTCAACTGCTCTTGTTCTCAAATCAATCCCTCTCTCCAGGGTATAGTCATATTTACAATAGAGATAATATTGGATATATTATTGGCTATAGATAATCAATGAGGGGAAGCATTCATTATTAAGTGCTCCCATAAACATTTCACTTCTTGGGCTTCTAATATATGTAAGGCCTTAGGAATTCATAGATGAAAGCTTTTGCCCCCAGTGAGCTCTGTTTGATGATGTATCTACCGTGTGAATTGCTAAGATAGATATCCCATCTATATGTTCTAATGGCATTTGGAATATGCCACTGGCTTGCACAGACATCCAGAGAAAATATCCTGACGAAGGTGAAGTTTGAGCTGAAATTCTGTGTTCGTCAGGACTCATTTGGTTGCAAGTGACAGAAATCAAACCCAAATAAGTCTAGGCAAAAAAGGGAACTTACTGGCTTGTGTTAACTTGAAAATCTAAGGGTAGATTTCAAGTGTGGCTGGATCTAGGAGTCAAGTAATATCATCAAGGGACTTGCTCTTTTTGTCTCTCAATTCTTTATCCCTTGGAGTAACTCTTCTATTATAAGCAGGTTTTCTCACTATGGCTAGGGAGGAAGGCTATGTGTATGTACTCCCAGCTTGGTCTCTCCAGAGGAAAAAAGAAACTTTGCTTACTAAATGTTTGTAGACCAATTCAAGGGGAGGATTATCATTATCACCTGATAAATGTTTTCCCCCTGTCTGAGGGAGTGCAGGACTTTTTCTTCTTTTGTTCAGTGCTGTATTAATTGGACTTAGCATAGTGTGTGAGGCTCACAGTAAGTACTCAGTAAATATTTGTTGAATAAATGAACTAACCAGCTAAATTTTGGTCATTGTCCACTTCATACGTATCTAGGGGAGTGAGGCTTGCTGCCAAAAGGAGATTGGTAGAAAAATGCTCTGAGCAACCCCAAACCACTATTATCTCTATGGTTCTGAATTATGAACAAGACTTAGCCAGGCAGAAGGGTGGATGCTTCCCAGGCATGGAGAATATCATGTGTAAAGGGGTAGAGGTGAGAGGATGTGGGAATGATGGGTGTTTTGGTCTGGGTAGCCTACTGGACCATATGAAGACACGGTGGAGTAGTATCCCAAAGGCCCTGGAGCTGCATTTTTTCTGTTGCTTTTGTTTCTTCAGCTCTACCCGCCACCTGAGGGGCCTGGTCTACACCAGTGTTTCTCCTGCTGCATGATTTCTGGTGGAGTTTGGCCAGTGGTGGGTGTTGTGGTAGGAGATGGGACAGAGGGAGGAGAGGTTGACCTTTGATTACTCTGGCCCCCTCCCTGCAGGGCTGTCTTGGCTCCATGATGAGGTAAGCACAGAAATTAAGAGTATATATTTATAAACTTTTGTTTTGTCTGATAGGGATTTTTGTCTGTTGAATCTCATACAGGTTGAGCACTCCTAATCTGAAAAGCTGAAATCCTAAATGCTCTGAAAATGGAAACTTTTTGAGGGCCAATATAATGTCAAAAGTGACCTCCTGTGATGAGTTACCGTCAAAGTTTTGTTTCACGCACAGAATTATTAAAAATATTGTATAAAATTACCTTCAGGCTATGTGTATATGGTGTATATAATGCAAATGAATTTAATGTTTAGACTTGTGTTTCATTCTCAAGATATGTCATTCTACAAATATTCCCAAATTGAAAAAATGCAAAATCCAAAACATTTCTGGTCCCAAGCATTTCAGATAAGGGATACTTACCCTGTAATTAAAACAAAAACAAAAACAAAAAAACACACAAACCAAAAACCAAAAAAACTGAGCTTATACTTTACATGTGTTTTCTCATCTCATTTTTTTCCTAATAACTTTTAATGACCCTTAAAATTTTTAACAAAGCACCAGTCTAAGGAGAGTTAGATTTAAAAACTCCAAACATGATTGGTGCAGTGGCTCATACCTGTAAATTTCAGCACTTTGGGAGGCCAAGGCAGGAGAATAGCTTGAAGCCAGGAGTTTGAGGTGAGCCTAGGCAACATATCAAGACCTCGTCTCTACCAAAAATCAAGAAAAAGTTAGCTGGACATGGTGGTGAGTACCTGTAGTTTCAGCTACGCAGGAGGCTAAAGAAGGAGGATCACTTGAAGCCAGGAGTATGAGGCTGCGATGAGCTGTGATCGTGTCACTGCAACAGAGTGAGACTCTGACTTAAAAAAAAAAAAGAACTTAAACATAATGAGAACAAAACCCTTAAACTTGGTCCGTCAGCACAGATCATTAGAGAAGCCTGACTCTCCATGATTCTTCTAGTTCTGGTAATGGTTCCCTGCCTTCATCCCAATGGGCCCGGGGAGAGAGACAGTCCATGGCTCCCAACCCTGAGCAAGGACAGTGCCTGTGGATCTCTGAACCTGGGCACCTAATTTGTAAATGAGCCCATCTTGAATTATCCTAATTTAACTGTGTCATCTACTTCCTGTTGGGACCTGGACTGATACAAGGTAACCTAAAAGTGATGCAGCACCACTGAAGGAGTTTACAGAGAAATGACAGGAGATTGCAGTCACTTGAATGAGGAGAAGACTCCAGACCGAGTGACCAACACCAAAATGCTGAGGTCTTGAACTAAGTCACACAAAGGGAAGGGAAGGGAAAAATTTATAGGTATTTAGGACATTGTTTCAGTCAGGAAAACAGAGATCACTATACAAATATCTTAAGCACAAAGGAATTGAGCACTGCAAATATTTAATTTGGTGGCAAACTGTGACCTGTGAGCCAAGTGCAGCCTGTTGCCTGTTTTTATTTTATTTTTTTAGAAATTGTTAAACTTTTTATTGAGATAATTGTAGATTCATATTTAGCTGTAAGAAATAATACAGTGAGATACAGAGTTGTAACAATAATAAAAAGGAGACTGGGCTTGGTGGTTCAGCCTGTAATCCCAGCACTTTGGGAGGCTGAGGCGAGTGGATTGCCTGAGCCCGCGGGTTTTAGACCCACCCAGGTAACTTGGTGAGACCTCATCTCTACAATAAAAAAAAAAAAAAAATTAGCGGGGTGTGGTAGCTCGCACCTGTAGTTCCAGCTACTTGGAAGACTGAGGCGGAAGGATCGCTGGAGCCCAGCAGGTAGACGCTGGGGTGGCTGTGAGTATGCCACTGCACTCCAGTCCTGGTGATGGAGTGAGACTCCAACTCAAAAAAACAAAAGAAAAAAGAATAATAAAAAGGTAACAACTTGCCAAACTATAGTACAATAGCATAAATGCAGATATTGACACGGATACATCCTGGTGCATTTTAATTTTCAGTCAAATATTTAAGGTTCTATAACATGATTTTGGATATGAAGGGATATGTACCTTCCATTGTTTTTTAAAAAAATATATTTTATTTTAAAAATGTGGGGTACAATTCAGGATTAGGTATACAAGTGGACATCATACAGGTAAAGTTTGGGCCTCCTTTTGCTTCCCACTTTGCCTGGTTTGAGATCAGGTACCTTTATTGATGTTATGTGTCCCCCCACCCCAGAAGTATCCCTCTGTTGCCAATCTCTTTCTTATAGTATTATGGTAAATGTCCAGGGTCCGCTTATGAGTGGGAACATGTGATACTCAGTTCTTTGTTTCTGTGATAGATCACTGAGTATTATAGACTCTAAATCCATCTAAGTTGCTGGAAAGTCCATATGTTTGTCCTTCTTTATGGCTGCATAATATTCCATCATGTATATGTACCACATTTTAAAAATCTAGTCCAGTTTTTTTTTTTGAGTTGGCGTCTCACTCTGTTGCCCAGACTGGAGCGCAGTGGCTGCTCCCGGCCACTGCAGCCTCGACCTCCTGGGCTCTGGCGATCCTTCCCCCTCAGCCTTCCAAGTAGCTGGAACTACAGGTGCGCACTACCACACCAGGCTAATTTTTTGATTTATTGTAGAGATGAGGTCTCGCCAAGTTGCCCAGGCGGGTCTCGAACCCATGGGCTCAGGCAATCCACTCACCTCAGCCTCCCAAGGCGCGGGATTACAGGCTGAGCCACAGAGCCCGGCTTCTAGTCCAGTTTTGATAGGCAGCATGGTTGGTTCCATGTTTTTGTGATTGTGAACAGTGCTGCAGTAAACATGCGTGTGCAGATATCTTTTTGTAGAATGATTTGAGTTCCTCTGGGTATATATACCCAGTAGAGGGATTTCTGGGTTGCCTGTTTTTATAAAAAGAAGTTTTGTTGGGACATGATCATGTCTATTTGTTTATGTAATGTTTTTGAGTACTTTTCCCCTACAAAGGCAGAGTTGAGCAGTTGTGACAGATGTGACTTGCAAAGCCTAAAATATGAGGGGGGACCCCTGAAAACCAGAATTATCTTTGGTAGGCAGGCCCCGTGTAGTATACTCAGAATTTGTTCCTCTAGATCAAACAATCAACCAAAGTTTTTATCTGAAAATTTTGAGACGGTTGCATCACGATTTGCAGAAGAAACATACCAAGTTGTAGCAAACAGGTGACTGGTTTCTCCACACGACAATGCACCTGCCTACACTGCACTGAGTATTCAGTGGTTTTTGACCAAAAATGGCACAACCCCTATGCCCTATCCTTCCTATTCATCCAATCTTATCCCAAGCAACTTTTTTTTTTGCTTCTCCAGATGAAGGAAGTCCCCAAAGGGAAATGTTTTGTGGATGTGGAAGAGATGAAACAAAAAATGGCAGAAGCACTAAAAGGCAAAATTGATGAATTAAAAAACAGTTTCAAGCAGTGGAAAAAGTATCTCGATAGGTATATTGCATCAAGTGGAGAGTACTTTGAAGGTGACTGATGCTTACACGTGTAAGAATAAATATACAATTTTTTAATAAATAAGTTCAGATTTTTGGGGGGTCCCCCCCTCATATTTACTAGCTGGCCCTTTACAGCAAAAGTTTGCTAACTCCTAGAGTATTAGGAAGTAGGTGCTCACAGAACTCTGGTCATGGAAAACTGCTGTTTTTCAGGAGATCAGGGGGCTATAAAAATTGCAGGAATACTGGCTCCTATGATCTCAGCTGTCAGTTAGCCCCATCAAAGTAGGTGATCGCAGAGATTGCCTAGAAGCTTACACTAGCCTTATGTCTACAGATGCAGATGGCCACAATTTTCAGAGGGGGAAGAGCGTCACCTCTTCTGTTTTTCCATCTGGCATGAGTATCCCTCATTGACTGAACTCTAAGTGAAACTGATATATTTTTCCAGTTTTCCTCTTGATACAAGAGGTGAGTGTAGAAGGGACAGGGAGGGGGAAGCCCAGGGCCTTAGAATGACCAGTGAAGGTAGTGAATTGGAAGCTGGGATGACTCCTAGGCTTGGGTGACTGTGATGAATTGCGGTGCCACCCATGGAGAGGAAGAGGAGCAGGAAAAAAAAAAAAAGATTCTGGACAGGAGGAGAGGCCCAGTTGGGAGTTTATATTTCCAAGCCCCTGCCAACTGTGGCATAGAGTCACAGCCATCTGTCTCAGTGAGGTTATACATAGATTTATTCATGGAGTAAAACCATAAAGTACTTTTGACATAAAAAAAATTGGTATCCCAAGCCTGGGATGAACAGATCTTGCCATGGCTGATGGATAGCCAGCTCACAGGCTAACACAGCTATAAATCTTCCTTTCCGTAGGTTTAAAGGAGACCTTCCAGGAGTTGGAAAACACTGGCAGCATCTTTGGTCCAGGGGCCCTGTTGGCACGCATAGTCTTGTGAATGCCAGAGAAGCCTGAAGCAAAATGACAACATGAGGAGAGGAGATAGGAGGGAGAGGTAGTAAGAGGCAGAGGGGTGGAGAGGAGAGTAATGGTGCACCTGGGGATAGGCCTTATTGCAGAGGTCAGAGGTCCCCTAACCCCATGAGGGGACAATGGGAGGTTGTGGGGAAAGGGCACTGGGACCACAGTGCTGACCAGCCCTGGTCTCTGCATCCACCTTACTTATTGTCAGGAAGTGCTCCCCCTTCCTTTCAGAGTAGGCTCCCACCTTTTGATTAGGGGCCATTACTCTGAGATTTAACAAGACGGTGGCAGAAAGCTCTCCCATCCAACATCGTTATCTGAGCAGAGACTCAAGGACCTCAGTGGTGTGCCTTTCACTCCAGAAAAGTTGATTTGATTAGTTTTACTTCTCCCAGTTTGGTAACAGTCCAGCCCACAAATCCATCCTTGCAGCCTACGAATCCACCTTATATCCTACTAATTAGGGATTGTCTTAAAAATATTTTATTATAAAGATGTGGGGTACAATTCAGGGTTAGGTATACAAACATTGATCATGCAGGTACCCTTGTTAATGAGGTATGCCCCTAATCAAAAGGTGGGAGCCTACTCTGAAAGGAAGGGGGAGCACTTCCTGACAATAAGTAAGGTGGATGCAGAGACCAGGGCTGGTCA